>PVJL010008411.1:0-67039 GCA_004026885.1 Lyroderma lyra
CTCATCCTCATTAGCTATCAGGGAAATGCAAATCAAAACCACAATGAGATACCACCTCACACCTGTGAGAATGGCTATTATCAACAAGACAAGGAATAACAAGTGCTGGAGAGGGTGTGGAGAAAAAGGAACTCTGGTACACTGCTGGTGGGAGTGCAAACTGGTACAACCACTGTGGAAGGCAGTGTGAAGGTTCCTGAGAAAATTGGGAATGGAATTACCATTTGACCCAGCAATCCCCCTTCTGGGGATCTACCCAAAAGACTTAAAAACCTTTGTCCACAAAGACTTATGTACCCCAATGTTCATTGCAGCGCTGTTCAAAGTGGCCAAAACATGGAAACAACCAAAATGACCTGCGACAGATGACTGGATAAAGAAGCTGTGGTACATATATACAATGGAATATTACTCAGCTGTAAGAAAAGATGAAATATTGCCATTTGCAACAAAATGGATGGACCTGGAGATCATCATGCTTAGTGAAATAAACCAGACAGAAAAAACAAGGAACTGTATGGCTTCACTCATACGTGGAATATAAAACTGAAAGCAACAAAGAGAAAAGAAATGAACAAACAAACAAACAAATAACCCATGCACACAATCAATAGTTCAAGGTTTATTTGGGAATGAGTGGGTTAGGGAGGGGAGAAAGAGGAGGGGTTGGGAGAGGAGTGGGGGAAGCTAAATATAAGGTGATGGAAAGAGAAGTCACATTAGGTGGTGAACTTATTATACAACAAGCTGACAATGCACTGTAGAATTGGATGCCTGAAAGCTATGTAATCCTTGCTAACAGATGTCACCCCAATAAGTCTAACAATAAAAATGAATTAAAAAAATAAAAAGAATTTTAAAAAAAGGACAGCTTCATTTACAATTGCATAAAAAATACTTAGGAATAAATTTAACAAAGGAAGTAAAACACCTGTACTTAGAAAATTAAAAGACATTGAAGAGAAAAATTAGAGAGATACAAGTAAATGGAAATATATACCATGGTCACAGACTGAAAAATTAATACAATTAAAAATGTCTATACTACCCAAAGCAATATATAGATTTAATGCAATTCCTATAAAAATATCAATGGAATTTTTCACAAAACTAGACCAAATAATCCTAAAATTAATGTAGCAATAAAGATACTAAATAACCAGAGCAATTGTGAGAAAGAAGAACAAAGCTGATTATTTAGTGCGTGAAAAGGAGATGTGCACTCAGCCCAATTTACTGATGTTAACCTAATTCAAAATATTTGTTTAGAGAAAATGTAAATGTATTTAATAATTAATGTAATGTTTATTACATTTTAAATCTTCTATAAAAATGATTATAACAACATATATTATGACTTCTACCATATTTTATGTGCACTTATCCACAACATACATATAAATTAAATGGGAAATTTGAAATGTGTACCATTTTTTAAATGAGATATGTATATAGTAACTCATCTACTCACGGAGGTATCTCATTTAAAGGTGTGTTGAATATACATATACCAATTATTTGCCATGACTCTAAGTAGTTAGAGGCATAAATGTATCCATTTCTACTTGATCATTAATTGTTAAATTTATACACTTCTGTACAACTGGGCACATAACTCAGAATGTCTTGGAGGAAAGTATTTAAGGTTAGAAAGGGAAAGATTAGGAGTAATTTTCTGTCACTAATTTTCATTCTTATACTTGCAGGATGGAATGTTGTGGATTTTAAAATATTAAAAATTGCTAGTATAGCATATAGAAAGGATATGAATAAAATAACTTAAAGGAATATAACTTAGCTCATTCAAAAAAGAATAACTAAGCCTATTTTGATATGGAATGTGAGAAGCTATGAAGTAAAAGAAGGGATGTTGATAGAAATCTTAGTCTCCCCAAGAGAAAAAAATTTTTTACTCCACAGACCAAAAGAACAGCTGATCTCATATCTGTAGGCAGATTATTTTACTCTTATTAGCCTTCTATATAAAAGCACATACTCAAAACTAATGTATAATTGAAAGCAGCTCTCCTCCCTCACAACTAAGAATCAGGTGAATTAAATGAGTAAGACTTTGAAGTAAAACATGAAAAGTCCCTGTAAAACTTGCAATGCTTTAATTTTCTATTCAGAATTTCTAAAACTCTAATAGCAGATTCCATGGCTATTTAAAACTTGTCAGCACTGCAGTTATCCTGATAAAATTACGATGTCAGTGAAGAAGAATTTTAATAAGTAAAATAGTTTCTGAGTTAAGCATATTTTTATTCCCTCCATAATTTCACCACCTGCTCAAGCAGCACATTATTCTTTCTCAGAAGGAAGAATATTCACATTTCTGTAAAGGTGACAATTAAGCTACCTGAGTATTGGGGTTGTATAAAAGCATCAGTTACCACTTACCTAAGATTACCAAATCTTAATTTAGCCAAAGTAGACAATCTCGCATAAAGTAGTGATTCATGCATTCTGAAAGTATGCTAACCATATTAATGATGGAAAATTGGTATCTCTGATTTTGATATTGGGTTAAATATTCTTAAAAATTCCATATTTAATTCTTCACTAAATCTAAACAAGGAGAATGTTTGTGTTAATAGGGGAAGATAAATAACTTAAGATATTTTTATGTACATACTTACTTGTCTCAATTCATTAATTCTTACACTAAATATTTTGAGAAAAAAAGTAATCAATTACCTGAAAAGATTTAATATTTTAGTAGATTAGACATAGAGATTGGTACTTTCTTATTTTCTTTGGGCATTTATTTGCCACTATGTTTAACATTGATGCTTTTTCATTTGTTACCTATTGCTGCATAATAAATTATCCCAGTTTAGCAGCTTAAACAAAATTTACTATCTCACTATTTTTGAGGGTCCTGTATTTGGTAGTAGCTTAGCTGTGGGTATTAGCTCAGGGTCTCTTAGGAGGTTACAGGCTAGATATCAGCTAGGCCTGCAGTCAACTGATAGTTTCACTGGGCTAGAGAATCCAGTTCCAAGAGGGTTTTCATATATGGCTTTTAAGAGGTAGCCTTTATTGCTTGGTGGCTTTTGACACATGGTCACAGGTCTACATTACCTTGGCCTCTTCATAGGGCTGCTTCAGTGTCTTCATGATATCCCCCAGAGTGAGTGATTCCTTAGAGCATAAGGTGTCCATAATGCTTTTAATTACAGTCTTAGCACACATCGTCATTTTTGCAACACTCTTTTGATTACAAAAGTCAACCTTTTTTTTTTGATGAGGAAGAGGATTATAGAGGAATATAAATACCCGACGATGAGGTTCATTAAGGTTCATATAGGAGATTCTGTTCAATATTTAAACTATAATTAAGGGAGGTTGTAAATAAAATGATTGCTATTTTATATACCTGCACTTTTTCAGAAACTCTTCCCAGTAGAAGTTCCTGAGATGGGCTTTTAAATACTTTCAAAATACCCTTTCAAAAGTTATTTCTCATTTTTTCTAATTAAAAGGGTTCATTCAGGTTAAGACAGTTATCTCAGAAGTTTTATTCATTTATCATTCTATGTTGAATATTTTTATCCACTGTTTTACATATGTCCCATTCTTTTGCTATTTGAATAATTTTTATCTTTTCAGGCCTCATTCATGCCTTACTTAATTGACTACAAAATCACCAAAACTCTACCCTGCTCTAACAATTCTAACCGTAAATTCAAACACATAATGTAGTTATTTTTAATCATTAGCAAATGCCTGATATGTAAGGTGATTTTTATTTTTTTAAGAAGAGTACAATTTTTTTAAATGGAAAACACCTTATACTCTTTTTTTCTTAAATTTCTTAATATATCATTCAGGATAAGCTTGAACACAAAATAGTATGTATGCAGTTAAATTATTTATACAAAGGTATATATTGAGGTATATGTGTGTATATGTGAGTGTGTATATATACATATACATACATATATACATGTATATACATATACACACACACACATGCACACACACACACACACACACACACACACAGAGATATGTATGTTGTCCAGAAAATATCTAGCAATAAATGCCTCTATTTTTTATATTACATGGCTAGATACTTTCCAGATATCCCATATATATATATATACAGGGATGTCCAGAAAGTACACACACACACACACACACACACACACACATAATCAACACCATCTCAAGCATACTGTGTATCAGAAATACTCCAGCTCATCTGTCCCTTGATGGTAAGCAAGAATCTTCAGATGAGCAATGATTGCATTACTGCCCCATTGCTCTTTATTCCATTACCTATCATTAATTTATGATGATTTTCCTGAAAAAAATTTTCTACTGTTCACAATAACTTAGAAAAATAAAGTTCTTGACAATATCTCCTATATTCTATTTATATATTACATAAAACTACTCTCCAGTCAGTTTTACTTTCTCATTTAAAGGTTTCTTTTAAACCTGAGCTGTCATTTAAGAAAAAAAAGATTCATCTTGGTGATTTCGTCATAACTCAATTAGAACTGACAGGACATTTCAAATTCCACTTTTACTTTAACAAATTACTGTACCAAATTTCCTTCAGGCTGTACTTTGATTATTAATTAACACACATATCATGTAGCTGAAGGAAGATAAGCATTTTATGGAAAGGGGTTTTGCTCCTAATTAAGTGTGATGACTTATTCACTTTCAGTGACTTTGAGATTAACTTTTAAGAATCATTTTTACTCCTCTATTTTTCTGATTTGTAGGACGTAAATGTCTGAGATTTTAGCTGTGACTGGTGGTAAATATTATTAACATTTTGTATTTCAGTAATGGTTTTGATCTAGAAAGACCGCTTTCCTTTATTTGGTTAGTGCTTGTTCTTCACTAAACTGACTATTTGATTCCCAAATATGTAAAAAGTTTACAATGCCCTGTAAGCAATAGAATTTTTTGAATTATGAGAAACATTAGAATTTTTCTAGCCTTATGTTGGAGAAGATAGATTACATGCACTGAATATATACTGTAGGAACTTAGAAGCTTTTATTAATGTATCAGTAATGGACATATTCTACTGTACCAGCTTGATCTCCTAAGTATGTTCACAGATAGTTTTCAGTCTCATGTACCCTGTAATGTTCTCCTCTTGGATTTCCCCTTCTATAAAAATTCAAGAAGACACCTGAATTCTGACTCGTATTTTAAAAATTAGTCATGCTTCTTCATACAATTGATCCTGGAGTATTTCACGACCACCACCTGTGATGTGTCACCTGACTTGGAGACAGCTGACCAAACATCTCAAGAAATGTTTCACTGGTGACCACTGCTACATCTTTCACCTTCAACACACATTGTTTCTTACCCAGGCAATGAGGCTGCAGCAATCTCTTCTAGATACAAGCACCTATGTAATAAATCACCACCTATGTAATCTTTTGAAGTGTAAGGGGAAGGAAAAACTTCTCTCCACAGGCCAGAAAGTGATATAATCGGGTAAGAATGTTTCATATAAAACCTGGCCTGACATTTCAACCTAGTTTCTATTTAAGTTTAAAAACTCCCAGAGGAAGTTTGGTCTATGCTAGATTCCAGTGACAATCGCATCATAGGTATAGATTCATATTCACAACTGTTAGTTTGTTTCTACAGAATCCAGTCCACAGGTTTCATTTGTTTTTATATTATGAATTTTTTTTATCAGGGGACTCATTGCTCTACTGACTAGCAGTGTGGTTCACGCTTACGTGTTTAAAGAAACACAGATTTCAGGAGAAAGGTAATGAGGAGTTTTTCTTTCTCTCTAAAAAAGCATCTTAGCTTTTTATAAATAATGGTCTCTGCTATTACTATTAAGTATATGAATATATTTTCATGCAGAGAAAAAATGTCCCTCAGCAGCATACTTGCATTTTGTACTTGCATTTTGTGTGTGTGTGTGTGTGTGTGTGTGTGTGCATGTGTGTTTACTACATTCTTCATTAAAAATTCTAGGTATAAATTAAAATACAACTGCCAACAGGGATAACTTGAAAGAGCAGATAAAGTAAGAGTTTTAGTCTCCCTACGTGTATTCATAGCACTCTAGATACAACACTATTTATAGAAAGAAATAAAAATAACAATAACAAAAAACAACTTATATAATTATGTTTTAAGAGACCAGAGTAATGTCTATGGACTCTCCTAGAAATTGAAATATGACCACTTTGAATCATGCTCTTTGTAAAATGGTAAAATGTTAAATCAAGTCCTATGAGAACAAATTGTCCTGTAGTTTACCTCTGTTGCTGTCAGTTTATCTTCCCATGTCTTTGTTATGCATTTATTGATGACAAAAACCTGTTACTTTTGTTATCATAGATTTCAGATCATTTTACCTCAGGGGGTTGCTCACTGATGCTGTTTTCAATTTTCAGTCTAGTGGTAGGTTGATGAATCACTTAAAATACAGCAGATTTCCATGTGTAAGTTTATCTCTCTTAAAACAAAGTTTAAAACCCTGTTGTTGGCTCCTTGTTATTATAAGCAAAATACAACTGGTTTATTTCAACATTTCAAACAATGTTTATAAAATAACACTAACTGCATCTCTCAGTAGTCAGAATGCCACACATCTATGTTTATGAACCAACCAATTACATTTAAACTATACATTTAATAATTACTGAATATCTTGACTATAACATTTGATCAATGCTAAGAGATATGTAGAAACTTAACATTTAATGGGATACTGTGACATGATATAAAGTTGAAAACAATGAAACACAATGATAAAATAAATTAGACAAGCAATATTATAAATTACAGATTACACCAACTGACAGACTATGAACAAACCGATGAATATACAATCTTATTATATTATTGATAGGCTTTAAATGGAAAGGTCACTTCATAGTTCATCTAAATAATTTCATCATTTTAATGGTTAAAATAAATCACCATTTAAAAACTTATTAATATTTAATTTCCCTAACATTCCAAATATATAAAATAATATTGCTAATGAAATAGCACGTGAGTGGATTTATTTGTGTATATGGAGAATGTCTATTCTCTTATCCTTAGATGAGTACTTTCATCTAAGAAATGATGTCACCTAATAGGGATGAGAAGGCTATAAATCACAATTCAATTTACAATTATGCTAGTTCCTTTGACAATGGCCAATGAAGTTTCCAAAAATTTATGTTAATTGAGTGCCACAATCTAATTTAATACTAGGACTATTTATTTTCATAAGTTTTGTAATGTCTTTTATTTCCAATAATTTATTTTAATGACATATAATATAGATATTACTAAATGCACAGATAAGTCAATGAGTTTTGAATAAATGTATACAGCCACATAACATACACACTTACCAAGATGTAGAATTTTGATTGTTCATTTATGACCCTTGCAGTCAATTTTTTGTACCTCCCATTCCAAGATATTATTTTTGTCATCATAGATTTGTATTATCTACTCTAGAACTTCATAATAATGAAATCAGAAAGTCTGTGCTTTTTTTTATGCCACTATTATTTCTCACCAGAATGACTTTCAACAATATCGCTGCATCCATATTGTTGTATGTATCAATACTTTGTTCTTTTCTTTTTTCTGAGTAGTATTCTTTTTACTAGTATGCCACAGTTTATCCACTGTTCCATTAAGGGACACCTATTTTGGGTTATTTCCAGATTTTGCCTATTACAAATAAAGCTACTATGAAAATTCTTATCCAAAGTATTTTGTGGTCTTGTTTTAATTTCTCTTATACAAATAACTAGAAGTAAAACTCATGGAAAAAATTTAAGGCCCAAGTGTGAAACATATAAAAGCAACTTTTTAATACTTTTTAAATGAATTGACAGTTGAAATTGATTTCATAAAACTCATTTGTGATTAAATATAAAAACTTATTGTCTTTCTGAAAATGGACTTAATTCCATGCTGAATTTAATCCAGTATATTTTCACTTTATGATTTTACAGAACATAGCCTTGTATCTTAAAAAATAAATAAATAAATAAATAAATAACCATGCTCAGAGCTGAAAAACAGTAATGAACAAAATGTGAAATAATAATAGAGGATTAGATATAGAAATGTATGTCAGAAGCCCAATTGTGAAATATGATTCTAACTTCAAAGTCAAAGGACTTATTAATTGGACTAGTTTCTTCCAATGCAAACTAAATACATATAAAATCAAATCTCTAAATTGTATTGTAGAACATTTATCCAATTATTTTTTAAAACTCCAATTATTAAAATAAATAGTTTAATTTTAATGAATTTTTGGAAAACGTGGTTGTCTGCTTTTTTAATTATTTGTTTATTTGTTTCCATTTAATATGAAGTTTAATTCTTGAACTATCAGATAGATTTAGTGGCATGTTTTTCTCAATTTCCATTTATTTCTGCCCCTTCTTAGGGAATTTTGAAAGCTACTACTTAATTTCTCATATTCCCTTGCAGCTTTGATTCTGGATTTAAAAAAAAAATCCACAAATTAGGAATAAGTGCACGAGGTTTGGAAGATAAAAATGAAGCAGAGGCCAATAAGCTGGTTACTTTTATCTTTTTTTGGTGGCAAAATGGGGTTGTAGACAGTTGAAAATTTTCTGTAGTTACCATTTAGGGTTCCTCATCCAGCTTTCATTTTGATAAGGAGTCGTGGCATCAGCAGAGGCAGCTTCTAGATTCTGAATTTTTATTTCTTTAATTTACTTTTCAGAGGAGTATTCTTGAAATCTCAGGGATAGTCAAACAGTGCTGTGGCATCTGGGAGTTATTCTTCATCAGTCTCCATGGCCTGGCTCCCTTAGAGCCTGTGATTTGTGACAGTACCTCTTTAAAACCACCGGTGTAGAGTGGTTTCTGTTTCCTGTGCTTAACTTGGCTGATACCAGAGAAGTATGCAAAAAACAGATGTTCAAAGATAGATATCTGGGTTGTTTGTTTTTTACCTGACCTGCTTCGATATGCATTTACCTGGCAGGTATAACTGAAGGATGATAACTGTATAATCAATGAAAAGTCGTGGCAAAAAATTATGAAGGAAGTCATGCCTTCAGTGAATAGAGCATTATGGTGAAGATGAGGAACGTAAGAATTGGGAGGTGGCCAGCTGCTTCTGACGATAACAGAAAGCTTAAAGAAAGACAATTACAAGTTCAGTGCTTTTAATTCACAGACCCAGTTAGAGTTTTTCTATATTTATTAGTATCAGGACAAATAAAAACAAAAATCAGATGTAGGGTTTTATCCTACATTGAATTAATCTGTTGGTCTGCCATGTGAATGTTAGAACATTGATTGGGAAAGAGTGGAGCAGACAAACAGGTCATTTAGGTGAATTTATCTGGATATTCGTTCTGTGTATTCCTAACCCCTGAGCCTTTCCTGAATGCTATTCATGCTTTGGTGGAAAACTTTTAATCACTCACCTGAGGCCATTGCTTTTGGAGTAAAATATCAATTTCCATTCCTGCACCATTCCTACTACCTCATAGCCTCTAGGCAGATAAATAGATTCTGACAGTGGCTTGTCCCAGGGGACAAATAAAAGTAGGATCAAGTTAAATATAGTAGATGACAAATATTATATTATTTTCAAAATACATGTTGGCAAAAACCTGAGCAATTTATGTGGAAATGTATTCTAAATGTACCAGAAAAGAAAAAAATAAAAATATTAGATTAGGGCAACTTAATCCACATTGGCTTGTAATGTGCTATCCAGAGCAACCAAAAGTAGTTCAGTTTGTTTAGTTTGACTAAAACCCAGTCTTACAGGTAGATAACACTAAATGAGTATGAGACATGAGATATTTATTGGTATATTTTGCAGGTGTAACTGGTCACTGGCTCCAAAATATGATTTTTTTTTTGTGGATCTGCGAGTATAATACTACTGTGTACTACTAGAGGTAGAGCTTATAGTCAGGTGAGAAGACTTTTGCTGAGTCATTTTTAGAGTATATTCCATATACTCTGTTAGAAAATCTACTTCTCCTCACCAAAAGAGAAAAATAAAAGCAAAGCTGCATTCCTGGGGAAAATGCAGAGATTCAGGGTGCCTATTTCTATCACAACTCCATTTAACACGTCTGTTTGGCCTGGGCAGATGAAACATGGCAGGAATGGGAGACAAACACATAAAATCTAATGATGACTCCAATTGTTGTTCCAGATGTATTCTCTTTATAGGCACAATTAGCATTGCCCCTGGCACCTGTTATGCAGCTATCAAACAGCCAAAATATTTTACTTTCTACCCATAAGTAGAAAACACCAGCAGCAGCTGGCTTTCAAAGTGTAATGACAGCACTAAACTTCTATTGTCCCTTTTGCTTTTACATGTCTCTCTTATAATTTGGTTTGAGGAATCTAGATTAATTCAACATCTCAAAAGGCATTATATTGAACTACCAAACTGATGCCAATAGGACAGACGTAGTGATACCCTCTAACATTTGGCAAGAAACACGCTTGCTAAGGGGTGATAAAACCTACCAAATTTTATTTTTCCACTTCAAACATAATTGTTGGTGCTCTCTGTTTTGAATCATGTAAGAATTTTTCCTTTAAAGTGAAAGTTGAAGTTGATATCTATTGTACATCCTAGTACTAATAATGGAGCACAAGATTCATTTAGACTTTTCTGACTTGAAAGGCAAATTGAATGTGCTTTCTTTTTCCAATTAAATTTAAGGCTAAAAGATTTTGATTTGGGGATCCAGACCTTACAAAGTTTCTAAGATCTAACCCAATGATAATCAAAATCCCTATAACATGTTAAGATGTGCATGAAGTTTGTTGCATGTCCGCAATAAAAATTATAATATTTAGAGAAAATCTCTTGAGCTCTAGGGAAGACTAAATACTTCTGGCCTATAAGTGAACATTCAAAATGAATGGGCATTTTCTTCATCTGAAAAGTCATATATGTGCAAGCAACATTTCTATACCATCAAATAAAAATGCTATATAGAAGTATGACCTATGGTCTCTCCTGAAATCACAAGTAAGTTGCCAAATCTAGGTTTATAGATAAAGCTCCCAGAACACCTACATAATCTCAAGAGGAACTTTCTATGATCAGTTAACTGAGGAAGACAACATTTTAGTTTGCTTAATAAGGTTCTGCATGATAACCTGATGCCACCTGGAGGTGGAACTACAGACTTAATTCTTATTTATGAGAATAAATAACTGAATTTTCAGTGAAAGAGGAGAAGTAATGGACTGATTAGCATGAATATCATTGATTTTACTAAGTGTTTCAGCTACCAGTAGCATCTAGAATATTAGAATGGCCTTTTGAAAAATGTAGAGTCCATGCACCAATAGAATGGAGACAGGCATGAAATTTTTATCACATCTAGTATCTTACTCATAAACCATTTTGTTCCTTTCCATAAGATATTGGACACTGATAGTTTAGGAGGTTTTATTTTTGTTTGTTTGTTTGTTTCATTATATAAGAACTTTCTTGAGGTATAATGATAAAAAAATAATTGCACATATTTAATGTGCACAATTTGATGAGGTTGAACATAGGCAAATACATGTGATACCATCATCATAGTCAAGGTAATAGACATATCCAACATTGCCCAAAGTTTCCAGTTTCCTTATGTCTTTTTGGAATCCATCATGGTATTTTGTTAACTATAGGCACTATGTTGTATAGCAGATCTCTACAACTTACTCAGCGAGTATAACTAAAGCTTTGTACCCACTGAACAGCTACTCCTCATTTTCTCCACCTTTCCAACTCATGCCCACACCACTGTGTTGTCTTTTATTAGTTTGACTATTTTAGCTACCTCATTTAAGTGAAATTATACAGTATTTGTCCTTCCATGGCTGGCTAATTTTGCTTAGCATAATATCCGCCAAGTTAATCCATGTTGTCTCAAATAGCAGGATTTCCTTCTTTTTTGAGGTTCAGTAAGTATGTAACCCTTTTTCTTTATTAATGAGATGAACACTTGCATTGTTTTTGTATATTAGCTGTTGTGAATAATACCACAATGAACATGGAAGTGTAGATGTCCCTTCAAGAAACTGATTTCAATTGTTTTTGATACACACCCAGAAGCTGGATTTCTGGATCAAAATGGGTATATGAAAAGATACTGAACATTATTAATTATCAGGGAAATGCAAGTCAAAGCGGCAATGAGATATCACCTCAGACTAGTTAAAATGGTTATTATCACAAAACAACACAAAACAAAAACAAAAACAAAATCTCAAGTGTTGAGTATATGGAAAAATTGTAATTCTTGGGCACTGTTGGTGGTAATATAAAATAATACAGCAGTTATTGAAAATAGTATAACGGCCCTGAAAAAATTAAAAATAGAGTTTAGGAGTCTTAGTGTCTACATGCTGTGAAGTAAATTTGTGTCTCCCCAAATTTTATATGTTGGAGCTCATATCCCCAAGTGATGGTATTTGGATATGAAACTCTTAGGAGGAAATTAGATTTAGGAGAGGTTTATGAGTGTGGGGCCCTTATGATGGGCTTAATGTCCTTATAAGAAGACACCAGAACTTGCTTTCTCACTTACTCTGCCATGTGAATACACAGCAAGATGATGACTATCTGCAAGTGAAGAAGAAATCTCCTACCAGAAACGAACCATGTTGGCACCCCAATCTCATACTTCAAGCCTCTAAAAGTGTGAGAAAATAAGTTGCTGTTGTTTCAGCCACCAAATCAATGATAATTTGTTATGGCAACCAAGGAAACTTAAGACACTACCTATGTTGTTCTTGGTTCGTGTGTGTGTGTGTGTGTGTGTGTGTGTGTGTACATATATATCTTTTCACCTCTTATTTTATATGTGTTGGTGGTAGTAAATGTGAAAATTTTATTTCTTAGGTAATAGAGTATCAAGGTTTTACTAGATTGTGACAGGTACAGAAGACAAGTGAGTACCACAAACCTATGGCTAAAATTCTCTAGACTCTTTCCATGAGAATGTGTTTTGGTAGCAGAAAAGGCTTGTTCATTCTCATTTTGTGATTCTTTTTTCATAACTATGAAGTTGGGGCACACAATTATACTTGTATTAGTTGCCTCAGAAGTATTGTGTATATTGATGAGAACAATTTTCTGTTCTTAGAGATACATTTTAAAAATTCTGACCTAAAATCTACTCTTTCTGCCCTTGGAAAGATTTTATGTGCTCTGGAAGTAAAAAAAAATGTTTCCTGCTTAAATTTCTTAATTTTCTGCTTTGAGCATGACTGAAACATTAAATGTACTCATTTTGAAAAAATTTACAGAAAAAATATGTACTAATAAATAAATTGAAATCACTCAAAATTTTACTACAAAGGGATATCAAGAGGTAAGTCATCACCATTGAGAACAATTTGTATAAATGTCCACATCATTTTAAGTGTACTTTTAATATTTTCAACAAAAATTAGAGTCTACTATAAATGCTGGTAAATACCAGACTACATAAAAAAAGATTTGGAAACAAGCAAAGTGTGCTTTGATAGATGATTAGATAAAAATGTGGTACATATACACAATGGAATATCACTCATTAGAACAGATGAAATAGTGCCATTTGTGAAAACATGGATGGATCTTGAGATCATCATGCTAAGCAAAATAAGTCAAACAGAAAAAGTTAAGAATCATATAACTTCACTCATATGTGGGATATAAAACTGAAAGCAACAAAGGAATAAGGCAAAGAAACAAAAGCTCATAAACTCATAAACACAGACAATAGTTTTGTGGTGACCAGAGTGTAAGGAGAGGAGGGCTGTTAGATGGGGGGTCAAATATATGATGAAGAAAGAAAAACTGACTCTGGGCAGTAAGCACACAGTGCAACACATAGATGATCTATTATATATAGAATTGTACACCTGTCACCTACATAATTTTACTAACTGAGGTTACCCCAATAAATTTAATTAAAAAAAAAAAGACTGACATTCTCTTTGCTTTTAGGACACGAAGTCTGTAAGAACTGTCAGTTAAATTTTTTTAACTATATGTCTGAATGCTTCTAAACTAAAATGTGATTATAAAAGTTTAGAACATAAGAAAATTACGTTCATATTTTTCTACTTTTCCCTTTTTATTCTCTCCTTACTGGTAAACAAATTTGCCTTTTTTTCTTCTTGTTGCCCTTTTTTGCTTTATTCATAATACATAAATACAGTTATCTTTCTTTTCTATTCTCTCCTGTCATTAAAAGAAACTAAATCTTCATTTTCATATTTTTTCTTTATTCCTGAGCTGACACAGCTTATCTCTTTTATCACATTTTTTTAGTCTCTATGGAGCCATTAGACACTGAGCCAGCTACAAATCTTCAATATACAAAGTAAAAGAAAAATATGACACTTTTTGTCTCCTAGATAAATCAATGTCAGAATTACAATTTCTGCAGAGCATTCTTAAAATAATGATAGCAAAACTCCAGACATTTCAAATTTTTTATGTATCAATACTAAAGAAATTCTAGATAGACAGTAACAAAAGCAAGGAATTGTGACTTTCTTCTTTATTCTCAGAACTTTTACTTAATATAAATACTGAAAACATATAAGCATATTATTAAACCTATTAGATAAACAAATAATATTCTATTTATTTATGATTAAAATTTTAAAACTATAAAATATATACCATTTCTTCTATGCCTCAAGCATTTGTACAATATTGATTTAGAGTGTGACAGTGATGAGATAGTTATAACTTAAATGTATTTATTTCAAAAACAAAAATAAAAACAAAACTTGTATTTAAATAAAAAGATTCATTTGGACTTGACCCTATGTGTATCAAGGAAATAATATATTAAACTTTTGCATTTTAACTGCATTTTAGGACTTAAGAAATTTCTGTATATTCTTAAGTAGCAACATTTTAAAGAATTATTCAGTTATCTGCTTATTTACTTTCTTCTGCAACTCTGTAACAATTTATTTTTTTACATTTTAGTTATTAAAATTTTTTTTATTATATTCATAAAATCTGACTATTTGTCATCAAATTTAGAAAATAGATTGGTTTGATGTTAAATATATCAATGGCATACCAATTTATTTATTTAAAGTTCAGTCATAACTGTGATATTTTATTACTTGGCTTTTGTTTTTAATCATCTAGATGTCTTTTTAATAGCTATCATTAGCTAGTTGTTATTTACATTAGTTATAATCATACACTTAATTCCAAGATTTATATTTGAAGACAGTTAATTCAAAATACCCTGGGTATAGAATCATTAACTTATAAAAAACAAGCAATCTTTATTCCTTACCGATTAGCTTTGTTTAGTGTTTCACCAAATATTTATTTGTGCATTTGGTATTTGTTAGTAATTGTGCTAATTTGTGAGATGTCAAAAATTAGAAATTTGTGGTCTCTGAGTTTAAAGGTATCACAGTTCAAATTTTGTTAACAATCTTATTCAATATAGTATAACAAATATTATCAAATATGTTTCTGTACTTCTTATTGGAAGTTTATTTCCAAATGAAAAGGCAATGAAAATGTGACATATTTTCTACATTCCTTTAAAAATGTCCCCAATGTATGAGTTGGTATAAGCACATAAAGGAACATCATTGACATATTATATATGCAGAGAAAGGGAAGAAGAGGACTCTATTTTTATACTAAATCTTAAGATGATTAGTGTATTAGTTTGCTAGTATTACCATAACAAAATACCACACTTTGGGAGTCTTAAACAACAGATATTTATTTTCTCACAGTGTGGAAGCTATAAGTCCAAGATCAATATTTTGGAAGATTTGATTTCTCCTGAAACCCCTCTCCTTGACTTGCAGATGGCTGCCTCCTAAATATGTCATTTTTATTGTACACTCACATTCCTGGTATTTCTTTCTCTTTCTGTAAGGATGCCAATCCTATTGGATTAGGGGCAACTTTGTGATCTCTTAATTACCTCCCTAAAGGATCTGTCTTCAAATACAAGCACATTGGAGGTTAGGGCTTTGTTGGGAAAGGCAGGTCATGAGCACCCACACCGCCACGTAAGAAGGGGCCTTGGACCTAGAATATTTCCTAAGAGCTAAAGAGGCCACATCAGATCTTGAATTTACCTTCTTCCATAGACACAACAAAACTATCACTAAATATAGAGTGACCATCACTGGGACCAACCTGAAGACTAGCTGGACAGAATTTTGCAACTAAGAATAAAAAGAGGAAACCACATGGAGATGAGTAGGTGGGTCAGAAGGTAGTCTGCTGAGGACCAACACCCCTGGGTTGGCAATTCACAAGTGGGAAGCATATCACAACAGTGGTCCCCCTGAGGAGTGAAAGGTGTGAGCCCCGCACTGAAACCCACAACCCAGAAGACCTACACTGGAAAGAGAAGCCCCTTAACATCTGGCTTTGACCATCAGTTGGATATGACTGAGGAAGTAAAGGGGGCTCACAAAATCTCTCTTTGGTTTTCGACACAGAGGCAGCAGTTTGAAAAGCGCCTGGGTCATGTGTGAAGTTATTAATTGTTATTAATTTGACTAGATTTAGGGTAAGTGCTGGAGGGGAGAGATCAGTGGAAACTTTCTCCAGGGACAAAAGCACTGATGAATTTATTATTTATTTGTTTCTTTTGTTGTGCTCTCATTGTACCTTGCAGGCCCAGTAAAGATGACTATGAATTCTGACACTCTTCATGAACCTGGCCAATGCTGTTCAACTGCCCCAGTATTTCCCTGAGGTCCTGTTCTTCTGAACCTGCTTGTCCAGGTTAAAGCTCTTCCAAGTGGCTCCACAACCTACATACCTGGTGGCAGGCACTAGCCAACAACAGAACCCCAAAGCAGCTGCCACTCCAAGAAACAGTCCCTGCCTACCATATTGTTCTATAATTCTCAAACTATTCCAAAATATTGAAGAGAAAGAAATGCTTCCAAACTCATTCTGAGTCTTGCATTACCCTGATATTTAAACCAAACAAAAGCACTACAAAAATAAAACTACAGACTAATGCTACTGATGCAAAATTCTCAACAAAGTATTAGTAAACTCAATTCAAAAATACATAAAAAGGTCATACAACATGACCAAGTGAGATTTATTGCAGGAGTGCATGAATGCTTCAAGATACACAAATGAATCAATGTAATGCACCAAATTAAAACAAAATGTAAAAATCATATGATCATCTCAAAAGATGTAGAAAAGGCATTTGATAAAATACAATATCCATTTATGATAAAAAGCTGTCAAGAAGTAGAAATAGAAGGAACACATCTCAACTTAATAAAGGCCATTTTTGATAAGCCAGCATCTAACATTATACTCAATAATGAAAAGCAAAACAAGGATTCTCACTCTCAACACCAACACATTATTAGAACTCCTAGTCACGGTAATTATGCAAGAAAAAAAAAGGCAACCAAATTGGAAGGGAAGAAATAAAATTGTCACTGTTTGCAGATGAAATGATACAATATATAGGAAACCCTAAAGACTCCATCATAAAACTATTGGAACTAATAAATGAATTTAATAAAGTTGTAAGACACAAAATTAATATACAAAAATCAGTGGTATTCCTATTTACTAATAGTAAACTACCATTAAGAGGAATTAAAAAATAATCTCATTTATATTGCATCAAATAAAAGCCATATAGGAAGAAATTCAACCAAGTAGGCCAAAGATCTGCACTGTGAGAAGTATAAGACTTGAGACATTAATTGAAGATGACACAAATAAATGGAAAAATATACCATGCTCATGAATTGAAAGAACTAATATAGTTATAATGTCTAGAGAACCCAAAGCAGCCTACGAATTCAGCATAATCTCTATCAAAATGTCAATGATGTTTATCACAGAACTAAAAAATGTAGTCCTAAAATTCAAATGAATCCACAAAAGCCCCTGAAGACCCAAAGTAATCTTGAGAAAAAAAATAAATTACAAAACTAGAAAAATCATGGTTCCTGATTTCAAAATATACTAAAATGTTATAGTAAACAAAATAGTATGGTACTGGCATATAAGCAGACATATAGATCAATGCAACAGAATAGAGCCAAAAAATTAACCCAAGTTTATATGGTCAATTAATCTATGACAAAGTAGGTAGGAATATACAATGGAAAAAAGATGGTCTTTTCAATATGTGGTGTTATAAAAATTAAAGAGATACATGCAAAAAAAATTAAGCTGGATCACTTTCTTACATCATATACAGAAGTAAGATCAAAATTGATTAAATAATTTTTTTTATAGTTAGACTTATTGGGGTGACAGGAATTACATAGGTTCCAGGTGTACAATTCTACATTGCATCATCTATGTGTTACATTATGTGTCCACCACCCAGTGTCATTTCTTTTTCCATCACCATATATTTGTCTTCCCCTCTCTCCTCTCCCACCCCTCCCTCTTCTTTCACTCCCTCCCCCTTGCCCCCAGGTAACCACTAGACTATTGACTGTGTCCATGAGGTGCAGGTAGCTAGAAGACCTATTTTATTCTTGAATTTGGAGTTCCAGATCTTTACATGGGTTTGAAAATTCTAGTCACTATTTGTTTAAGTATGCTTCCTGTAGAGTGTTTTTCTGCTCTTCTTCCAAACTTATTATTTTATTATTGTTTTTTTCTAATGGAGTCAGAAAGTTCTCGTAGAGTTCTTTCAATCCTTTTGACTCTGTAGTTTCTATCTTCTTCTTTCTGTGTTGTTTTTATTTTCCAATCTTCAATATTATTAATTCTTTCCTCCATCTGGTTGCCACTATTTATTATGGCAGCTATTTCATTTCCCACTTATTTTATTGTATTATTTACCTCTCAAATTTCTATCTGATTCATTCTTATAATTTCAATTTCTTTGTTAAATTGTTCTTTTTGTTCTAATAATTCCTTTCTGAAATCATTCATCTAAGCTATGGTGTTCTGTCAATATATTTTCGTTTCTCTGAGAGCCTTTAGAACTGTAGCTTTATATTCTATGTTCATAAATTAGTTCACTTTGTTCATAAATTTCTAGATCTATAAGATCCTTTCCTGGAGATTTTTCATCTTTCTGAGTGGCTTTGAATCCTAAGGTATTCACAATGTTTCTAAACACAGTGGCAGTGGACACTGTAGCCTCCTTTTTAGGCATAAGAGCTTTTTCTGTGACACATCCAGGGAGATCTCTCTGTTCTCTTTTCAGTTAGTATCGCTGTAGTGTCTTGCTGTAAAGCAGATACTAGGTGGTGTTGGGGTGGGGGGGCAAGCTTTGGGAGAGAGGAGATGTGGTTAAGCCATATTCTGGCCTCTACCTGTCTTTGGGATAGGGGTGGTCTGTGGTCATTCAAATTATGGCAGTTCATTGGGGAATCTAGGGTAAAGAGGGGAGGCCAATGTAATGGAAGCTGATAGCAGCCTGCCCTCACATTGTCATGGTGAGTGCCACCAGCTCAGCCTTTCTTCTTTCTCCTTAGCCTGTGTTTTATATAGGACTGTGTTTCAGCATTTCAGTGTTTCCATGGTAGCTGCTTTTGGTAGAATTTTCAAGCTCCAAGAGCTATGGTGCTGCAACTGGAAGCCCTGTTCTTGCTTAGGACAGTTTAGATGCTTTGCTCAGCTTCTGTGCTACCCAGGGTGCAACTCCTAGACTGTGTTTCTAACACACTGCTGCTAGTTCCAGCTCTCCCACAGTCTCACAGGGCCCCACCACTCTGCCTCCCCTTCCGGTCAGTATGGTGCTGCTCCTTGGCCAGTGTTCTCTGATTCCTTTTTAGTTCCTTCAGTTAGCCAAGGTTGGGTCAGGTTGTGATTCATCTCTTCTCCTTCCCTTCTCACCTGCTCACCCTCTTTTCTCTAATGTTCAGGTGTTTTCTTGCTGTTACTGTGCCATTCAGGGTTTCCTGTGTTGGATCCCAGCAGGCCATTCAACTGTATTTTCCATGAAGGTTTCAGGTATCACTTCTCTGGCTGCCTTTTTGACACGTCCCTCTGATTAATTATGCAATGTAATACTTGAAATTATAACACTCTTAGCAGAAAATATAGGCAGTAAACTCTTTCACATTGTCATATATATATATGATATGTCTCCTAAGCCAAAGACAACAAAAGCAAAAATAAATGAGACTATATAAAACTAAAAAGATTTTGTACAGTGAAAGACCATCAGCAAAACAAAAAGTCAACCTGCTGAAGAGAAGATACTTTCAAATGATATACTCAATAAGGGATTAATATCCAAAATATATAAACAACTCATACAACATAATATAAAAAAACAGACAAACAAACAATCTGATTAAAAATGAGCAGAAGATGTACAAATGGCCAACAGACACATGTAATGATGCTCAACATTACTTATCATTGAGAAACACAAATCCAAACTACAGTGAGATATGATCTCACTCTTGTCAGAATGGTTATTATCAAGTCAATGAACAAGTGTTGGTGAGGATGTGGACAAGAAAGGAACCCTCATGCCTGCTGGTAGAATAGAAAATTGGTGCATCCACTATGAAAAACAGTATAAAATCTCCTCAAAATATAAAAAATAGAACAACCACATAATCCAGCAATTCCACTTTTTGATATTTAGTGAAATAAGACAAAAATACAAATTCAAAATGATATATGCACTCCTATCATCACTGCAGCATTATTTACAATAGCTAAGATTTGGAAGCAACCTAGCTATCTATTGCTAGATTAATGGACAAAGGAGAAGTAGTATAAATATACAATGGAATATTACTATGGCATTTACCATAGTATGAATGGGCCTACAGCATATTAGGCTAAGAAAAATAAGTCAGACAAAAATAAGTATCATATGATTACACTTACATGTGGAATCTAAAACAAAACAAACAAATAAAACAAAACAGGAACAGATAGATACAGAGATGGTTGCCAGAAGGAAGGTGGGTAAAGAGATGGGTGAAAAAGAAAAAGAAAACTGGAAATAAGAGGTAAAATCTTTCAGTTTTAAAATAAACATTTCAAAAGGATGTAAAATGCAGCATAGACAAAAGAGCCAATAATAGCTTTGTATACTGACAAATGATTTCTAGATTTATAGTGGTGGCTATATCATAAGTTATATAAATGTTGAATCAATATGTTGTACACCTAAACCTAATATAATATTGTTTGACAACTATAATTTCTAAAAAAGTTAGCAGAAGGCTTATATTAAACCAGTACCAAAGTATAAGGTGTTTTTGGTCCTGAAATTTGAAGAAATTTAAAATAAGAATTAAAAATATAATTCTAATTTTCTAAGTCTAGAACAGAGGTGTGGGTCTTATAATTCTTTTTCCTCACCTTTATTTCTGATGTTCATCATCCTTTTCTTTCCCATTGCCAATTAAACAAGGTCCAACAATTAAGTTCATGACCTTGCCACCACGCACTTATGTTAATGTTGACAGCACTGTACAAACAACTTGGGTAAGGTTTCATAACCTTGATATATCTGTGTCCATGTGTGGTGGTGTCTTGCGGAGTGGCATTCATTATTGTTGTTGTATGTTTTTGTGTGCCATTGTGAGAATGTTAAAGCTTGAATTAGAGCATCTAACAAACATTAAATTTCATGTTAAACTTGGCAAGAGTGGAAGTGAAATCAGGGACATGTTAGTCCAAATTAATGAGGATAATGCTATGAAGAAAATAGCAGTGTACAAATGGATTAAATATTCTTCTGAGGGGAGAGAAAACATCATTCATGAAGAGAGGTTAGGGTGACCAGTATTGAGCAGAACTGAAGAAAACATTGCAAAAATTTGTGAGACTGTGCATCAAAATTATCAACTGACTGTGAGAAGCGTAGCAGACCAAGTAAACATCGATAGAGAAATAGTGAAGAAGATCTTAACTAAAAATCATGGCATGAGAAAGATGTGTGCACAAATGGTCCTGAAGAAGTTCACCAATGAACAAAATCAAAGAAGAGTCAGTGTGGCAAAAACTTTTGGAGAGGCAAGATGATGTTTTGGGCTGTGTTATCACTGGTGATGAAACATGGATATACTGACACAATTCTGAAACAAAGCGTCAAAGTGCACGATGGAAGTCAGCCAATTCTCCATGACCAAAATGTTTAATTAGTCCAAATTAAGATTCAAATGATGTTGCTAACCTTTTTTTTTTTATATCAGAGGGATTGTTCATTATGAATTTGTACCAATAGGATAGTCGACCAAATTTATTATTTGGAAGTGCTGAAAAGGCTGTGTAAAAAAGTCAGACAAAAATGAACTGAATTTTTCACCAGGAACTCATGGGTCTTGCATCATGACAATTCACCAACTCACATGGCACTGTCTGTGGGGGAGTTTTTAGCCAATAAACAAATAATCTTCTTGTAACACCGTCCCTATTCACCTGACCTGGCCCTCAGTGACTTTTGTCTTTACCCAAAGATAAAAGAAATATTGAAAGGAAGACGTTTTGATGACATTCTGGACATCAAGTGTCATATGACAACAGCTCGGATTGCCATTCCAGGAAGAGTTCCAAAATTGCTTTGAAGGGTAGACTAGGTGCTGATGATGTTCATGCATAGCTTCCCAGAAGAAGTACTTCAAAGGTGACCATATGATATTCAACAATGAGGTAAGTGGCACTTTTTCTAGATTGAATTTGTGAACTTAGTTGTCAGAACTTTTGGAGAGGCAAGACATATATCAAAAATTACCAAAAAGTGAGTGGCTTAAAACCACACGAATATATCATTACCTTATAATTCAGGAGGTGAGAATTTCACGTGGGTCTCACTGGGCTAAACTATAGGTATCAGCAGTACTATATTCCTTGTGGAGTCTCTAGGAAAGAATTATTTTCCTTACTTTTTCAGCTATTAAAATCCACCTGCATTTTTTGGCTTGAAGACACCTTTCTACGTATTCAAAGCTGGCGAAAGTAGATCAAGGCCTTCTCATGCTGCCATTCCTTTGGTTCTCTCTCATTTGCCTTGTTTTTTTCACTTGCAAGGACTCTTGTCAACCAAATAATCAAGAATAATTTTGGCACCTCAGATCAACTGATTAGCACCCTTAATTGTATCTGCAACTTAATTCCTTTTTCTATGTAAATTAACATGACCACAGATTTTGGAAATTAAAACATAGACATCTTTAGAAGGCTATTATTTTGTCTACTAAGGCCTTGTTGGTACTAAATTAAATAAGATAGTATCATTATTGGATGCTTTGGGAGAGGATATTTCCTTTCATAAATTTATTTTCCAACTTTCTGTAGAGTTAGAACATTTTTATCATGTACATGCATTTTTTAAAATAAATTTCAAATGTAACTTTTTTCCATTGGCTGACTTCAAATTCCCAATTATATATAAGAAAACTACTTTTTCTTTATGTATAGTAGTAGCTCCCATCTCCAAATATGACATGAGTGACAGTAGATAGTAGCGATTGAGGTTTTCTTAGGGGCTTTCCCTGAGTAAGTGGGCACTATATTTAGATATTCAGCTAATAGTGACAGATCTGATGGAGGTATTGGCATACAAATGCATGAAAATGTTGTTTTTACATTCAGGTTATTAAATAAGGGAAATTTCATGTTGCATATGATGTCAGATTAGTATCTAGTACTGTTATGTTTAATATGGAAGTCGAGTTACTCTTAATTATTTTTCTTTTATTTTTAGATAGTAGAACTTTGCATTGTAATTTGTAATGTCATTTCTATAATATTATAACTATTCTTATCACCATACATCCATTTCTGGGGCCTCTGTTCTGATCATAAATACATCTTTCATCCCTGGGTCAATATACAATAATTTGTTAGCTATGCTTTGCCACAAGTGTTGCTATGACCATTCTTCCTCTTTATTTTTCTATGTAAAACACTGCCTTAGTTGTTCTTGGAGACTTATTCTTTTATATGAGTTGATTTTTCTTAAATTATATTAAAATTGTGTCTTGATTATTATTAATTTAAAAATGTATATATGGAGAAGAGGGCAAAAGTGGTTAGAGATTTGATTTTGGGAAGAGAACACAAAATGTAATATATAGATGCTGTATTATATGAAGTTGTACACTTGAAACCTATATAACTTTATTAACTAATGTTACCACAATAAATTTAATAGAAAGAAAAAAATAAAGGAAGGAAGGAAGAAAAAGACAGAAAAAGGGAGCAAAAAATTTGTTCCATGGTTTGCAAAGATGAGAAGATAGAATATAATAAGTTTGTCTTCAACTATGCAGATATAATTTATAAGCTTATGTTCAATAAAAATTGCCTGGAATATATGATTGCTCTTTTTATCATAATTGTCTCAGGTTGGAGATGCAAAATATAATTTAATACTTGCCTAGGTATAATCCTTTTCAAGAAGAAATTGCCTACTGAAATTAAGATGAAAGCAAAAAAACCTGAAGAAAAGTTACGTCATGTTAGAGTTTTCAATAACTATAGAAAATATGCTATATAAAAAAATCAATTTCTTTATAGTTCAAAAAAATAGAAGTACTATCCCATGGCTCTAAAGTTTATAGCTTCAAAAAGATTCAGGCATCTTCAAAGCAAAACTGACTGTCAGTTTTGTTAAGGCAACAATTATGTTTTTCTAGTGCCAATCAGAGCTCACAATTTATGTATTTGGAAAAAAAATGATTTCATTAATTCATATCCTAACAAGAATGTGGAAAAAGATACACATAAAATCAATGTAATTCCTATGTACCTTCATTTAGTAATCAGTCTTTAACAAACATTCACTGAAAGAAGAAATAAAGATATTTCTTTGATCATTGTCTCAAACATAGCAGAATAATGTGAATGCATTTAGGAAATTTATAACCAAGAATATCGGGTCCCTTAAAAAGACTTACAAAAATAAAAATTATTCTTACAATGACAGTCAGTGAAAAGCGGAAGGGATTTTGACAATAGAGACCAAAATCAGACACGCTTCAAACACAATGATAATGTAGTTAACACTATAAAGTATAGGGAAACACGATTGAATAAACTGAGGCAATAATAAAATGTAACCAAACTGAATTTACACAACATTTTAAAATGAAATTCACATTATAGTGTAATTAATATGGAATAGATTCCCAAAAGGCCACACAGAACTACTCAAATAATAGTTAAGATGTAAGGAGAGGTATAGGATGATGCGTTGTCATGTGCTATTTTCAGTAAACTTGGGACACCCAAGAGCAAAAGAAAACACAATATGTTTTTTAAAACTGAATAACAGAACACAAGTTTGAATTTTCCTACAGAAATTGTATATAAAGTAAAGCCACGGACAGAGTAACCATGCAGTTGCTAGTGAAAGGTAGCAGAAAAACAGAAGTTTTTCAATATAGTTACTTACATAATTTCAACTTCACTGCGATGTCAAGTAATGAGTTATGTCTTAGGGAATTTTTTCAAGAAGCAAACCTTCAAAAAAGAGGTAACTTGAAAGATTTCAAGACCTATAAAAAGTTCACAACGAGAGGAAAACAACATGAATCTTACCGACAGAGAAGGTTCTAAGTACAGAAGATTTTGTTCCCTATTAAAGCCAATATTCTCAGAAGGATTTACAGTGTGGCTGTCAGAACTCAAATAGTGAAGTCAGCAATTATTTATCTACCTATGAGCAGAGGTCATTGCAAAGAAATAGAAGCAGAAATAGCTTTAGATTTCTGAGGGGCACATTTAACGTATTTTGGTTTATATCTGCAAGCAAAGTTGTTGGAAATCTAAGTGTGCACATATGCACACACACACACACATTCATATACACACATTCACATATAAGTAGTAAAAATAAAACAAATCAACAGAGAATAAAGAGACTAATAATTTCAAAGCGAACACAGGAGTATTTGACTTCATGTCAAAGATACGTGTTATGCTAAAAAATAAGAACAATAATGCTTAATTTATTTCAGCATAAGGATATGTGAATTCAGAGGATTCTATTTTCCTCCTTTATCATAGGTATTTAACTTCATAATAATTTATTCTAAATGGTTAGAATGTTGTAAGTTTATATGATAGTGTCAGCAAGTGCAGATAGTACAGTGGTTTTTTTGTTGTTGTTTTAAAGCTTATCTTTCAAATTTTACATTTTCTTGTAAGTTATAGAAGCTGCAGCTAATCTATATGCTTTATTCAATACTGGAAATCATTCTATTATTGAAATAATTGAATCAGAGAAATTTGTTTTTTAGCAGTTAACTGAAATTTTAGTTTTCCCCATCTTTACATGTTCAACATTTTCACAAGAGGTATATGTTAAAGTATAAATGATTGTTTTAAATTTTACTTAAAACTAGGAGGTATGTTTCTAACTTTGCTTAAGTATAAAAATAAAAAATGCATCCAAGTTTTCACAACTATAGGTATGCTCTTACATTGCAAAATATACTATTCCTTTTAACAGTAATCAGCAGGAAACTATAAGCTTGACATCCTTTTAACTGTCATTTGACAGAATTCTACACAAGAAGAATCTTTCAAGAAGGATCAAAGGAATTGTGAGGAAATAAGGTAGGGCTCTGGGATTTGCTAACAATAATTTCTCAGTCATGTTAAACTCAAACTTGCATGTTTATTTAAGTATTAGAGTCTTCCACACTGGGAAGATAATCCTAGGCAAATTAATTGGGCTAGTACAAGAATATATTGAATCTATTTTGTTACTTGAACATATTTTTGGTTCTTTGTACTCAATGAAATACAATGTACAAAACTAGAAATAAAACAAAATTGCTGAATGCTGTGTGGAAAATATTTATGCTGACACACAAAAGTAGCCTAAAGATGCTTCATTAAACAATGTTTTTAAGAAACTTTGGGAGTGTAAAATATTTTTGTTTAAGGATTACTTGTAATTATCTAAATAAGTAGTTTTGAGAAAAAAAAAGTGTTGAAACTTGTTTCAGTGTGCATATGGCGTTTTTCTCTACAGATGCTTTTTTTTAGTAAGAGTAGAGCCGAGGTCATTTTAATGTTTAGCATTTCTATGGCAAATATATTTGGGCTCAATATGTGTTATGAATCAAAATCATGTTTTCCTGGTCAAGATGACCCAGACAGAAGTATAGTTTGTATTTATTAAACAGATCTCTTTAAGTGGTATATAATAATTGAGCTAACATGCTTAGATTATCTCTTTTCTTCTGATTCTAAAAAGCAAATAAAGCAAGGAAAGAAACTTTTGCACATTCTCAGAGTAGAGCCATGCACATTAGAAAAATGTGTACAACTTAGAAAAACAGAGATAATGGAGTTTGAGCAAGATAGACAGTAACTGCAAATGTATGTGCCTAGTCTCCATACAACTTGGCTGCACTGACATTAAATCTACTCTATTAGCCTGTATTCTGAGTCCTACCTTGTTTCCACAGACTTCTAAGGTTGGAGAGATGGAGTCATGTGCACACATGGTCCAGAAGAAGAATTAAGCTTAAGTACCATAAGCCCCTCATCCCCAAGGTGTGCGTGCTGAGAGTCTTTTATCCACAGAGCAGAATGGTGGAAATGTTGCCGTGGAAGAGGGTCAGAGCCCTTCCTTCTTTACCAAGTGCTTTGTGTTAAATGATGTTTAACCTATTTATCCACAGGAGGATTGCAAATATCTGCCTATAAATTAATGAAGTTAATCATCCAAATACCTAAGGATTTCCATGCCTCAATTTTATTCGTTAACTGGGAATAAATTCATAAGATTAAAGTTCCTTTCAGGTAGTGCTGGAGCGTGCATCTCTGGGATTTAATGGCATTCTTCAAATATTCTCTGGGTTTTGCTGTAGGTAGTGTCCTCTTGAAAAGCTAATGCCTTTAATGCCCCCTAGAGGAATTTAAATAGAAACTGTCTCATAGTCCTTAATGACAATTCCTAACAACTCAATCTTTAATAAATATTTGTTGAGTTTTCATCACAAAAAAATGCATTTTTGTTTCTGAGAATTCAGAGATAGCTATGGTATTTTGTTTCCAATATATGAATGTAGTTTTAATTTCCTCAATGTTGCATATCTACTGATTGTATGGAGATGTGAGCATAGGTTATTTCTGATTTCAGAAAGCCATGTGTTTAAATACTTTCCTTTCCTAGCATAATCCCCAACTAGAGAAGTTTAATGTCATGAGGGATGTGGGAACAATTATGAAACAGCAAAGAAATTTATGCAAAACAAAATAAATAAAATGAAACGTAAATAAACAAAGCAAAATTGGACAAGTGACACACAAATTTGTAAATTCTCTGGGTTCCTGGGAAGATTTAAGGTAACAGTATAATAGAAATTGCTTAAAAGCTCTTTATGTATTTTTAAAACTTTTTTTATTTTTGTCACATAATTCGTTTCTTCTTATAGGAGAGATCATGTACCTGATTTACAATGAGTAAAATCAGAGAGCATCAGGGGAAATCCTGCTGGTTAAATATTAATTGTCAGAGCTTCTTAGTTGCTATGAAAAATGGTTAGGGATGCAGGCTAGTATACACCAGGGGTTTCTGTGGCAAATAAAATAAAATGATGTCTGTTAAAGTGTTATGGAATTTAAACACATTTTGCCAATTTAGAGATGTTCTACACAAAGTCTGCTAAAACATTAGTATTTAATCTATCATACTTTTAAAAACTATAAAGCTCCAGTTTTGAAGAGTTTGATTTTGAAACCATGGTAGATATGGAGAAAAAATATAGACTAAAAACTTCACAAAAAGACTGACAAAAGAAAAGATACTTGATTTTTCACAAATGTTCACTGCAGAACACTGAGGAATTTTATTTATTTCAATTAAGGGTGCCAGGTCCAGTAGATATCCAATTGGACAAAGTATAACACTGTCCTACCTCACCTCTTAAAAAATTAGACAAAATTCTAATAGATTTACATGTATTTTCTCATTTAAAATGAACAATGACACACTCATTGTTTATTGTCAGTGAACCTTTGTAGAGCTTCCACGTTTACAGATATTTAAAAATATTAATGTGTTTGCAGATACAGGGTGTTTCTAAGTCTTTCAAAAGTGTAGAAAATTGCTTCTTGAAGCTGGAGAGATCTGGGAGGAGAAATACCTCTTCATATACACACCCCACTGCTTCACTCCAGATATTTTATTAACTCAGCAGATTGCAATTGTTTGCCGAGTGTTTTGCCCTGACTCATACATACAGAAACGAAGGTCTCAAACTGGTTTCTGTTTCCTTGGTACCCAAAGTAAACAGATATTCTTCTATATGCTGGTACTGAGGAAATTCACCACCTTAAATACGAAAGAAAAGTTATAATTTTTTTAAGGTAGATTTAGCAACCTAAAAAATTCTCTCTTGTTTCAATGAAAAACTGAGAAAACCAAGAGGATAAATGTGATACATTTCCTTGAGACATAACAAGTGGAATAGAAAAAGTTTCTGAACTGTAAATATACTGTCAGAAAAACATAATCTTCATATTTGAAACTGACAGCACATCAACAGGTGATTAACACTGAATTTGTAGAAGACCAAGTGGAATATTTCATACACTAAGTTTAGAGGAAAATTGATGGCAAATATGGAAGACAAAGGTGGCCTATGTTAAAGAAATACAATTCTTGTACTTGTTAAAATGGTACATAACTATTGAGGAGTCTTTTGAGACAGGTGTCAAGTGTATCACTGTCGGGGAAAGAGATCAGACTGAACTCTGAATACAGCAGCACAAGTGGGGATTTATAGCCAAAATCACATAGGGGGTCAGGAGATACAAAGTTACTAAGCAACATAAATGGTAGGGAGATTCTTGTCAAACCTACTTAAATGGCTTCTTGTTGAAGACAGATCAGGGTAATCAGAAGTCGAGAATGGGGAGAGTCTCCTTCAAAACTCTTTTAACGGAATTCTTGCTATCACACACAGTGCAAGCCCAGTAGAGAGGGGCTCTAAAGTCTAGACCTAGCTCAGAAGAGGATTCAGGGTCAAAAATCTTTTTCACCTACAATCTGAAAAATATTGACCATCTCAGAATGAAAGAAAAAAAATGGGGAAACAACCTTAGTAAATGAAAACAAAATTAATATCACAAAAATGAAAAAAAAACCACAACTGTTTCTTCCAAGTGAATATTTTCATTGAATTACCAGTAAGCTTTTTTTATTTTTAAAATGTTCCTTCACTCAACAATTTTGATTAAAATTATATTTTACTCTGTAAGAATTATCTTAAAAGTTTTATGTTAGATATGATTTATTATTACTATTATTTTAAGAGTTAATTTATGTATATAGATAAAAAGTAAAAGCTAACTACTTTTCACCCTAGATTTCTATAATAATACCTAGAAGCAACCTTGTTGACTATTCTTGATTATCTTTCTAGAAATATTTTTCCAGCTTTATTGAGGTATAATGACATTTAACATTATGTAAGTTTTAAGGAATAATTGTCGATTTGCTACATTTATGTATTACAAAATGATTACTGCCATAACACTTCCATCATGTCACATAATTATCATCTTTCTGTGTGTGTGTGCTGAGAATATTTAGTGAATCTTAGCAACTGCCAAGTATATAATACAGCAAAATTAACTGTAGTAACCAAGCTATAAATTAGTATCCCAGAATTTATTCATCTCCTAACTGGAAGTTTGTACTGTTTGACAACGTGTCCCCATTTCCCCCATCCCCAAGTCCCTAGTAACCACCATTCTACTCTCTACTCCCAAAAGGGATGGGGCATGTTATATATAGCCAAGTGGCCCATGCTAATACAAATTGGTGTACCCACTATAAAGGTTCCTCAAAACATTTTATAAAGTGGAACCACCATGTGATCCAGCAATCCCACTTTGTGTGTACATCTAAAAGAATGAAATCGGATCTTGAAGAAATTTCTGCACTCCTGTGTTCGTTGTTCAGTATCATTCATAATAACCAAGATACAGAAGCAATCCAAGTGTCCATTGATGAATAAATGGAAAAAGAAAATGTGATATATACATACAATGAAATACTAGTCAGCCTTTAAAAAAAAGGAAGTCTAGCATTTTTGAGATGGATAAACCTAGAGGACATTATACTAAGCGACACAAGCTGGTTACAGTAAGACAAGTACTGTGGGATTCCAATTATATGAGGTATTTAAAATAGTCAAACTTATAGAAGCAGAGAATAGAATGAATAGTGGTTCTCAGGGCAGAGGAAGGGGAAAATAGGAGATTGTTGTTCAATGAACATAAAGTTTCATTTATATAAAATGAATAAATTCTAGAGATTTGCTGTACAACACAGTATCTATAGTTAATAATATGGTATTGTGCACTTTAGGTAAGAAGGATAAATATTGTATTGTGTTTCAATCACATTAAAACAAAAACAAACACATACATGTACACAAAAGAACACAGGAAAAGTTTTGGTAGTGATGGATATGATTACTACTTTAATTTTGGTGATGATTTATAGATGTATTCATATGTACAAACTCATCAAAATATATATATAAATATGTATATTTTTAATATATCAATTATGCCTCAATAAAGCTTAATATATATATTATATATCCATATAATATATAATTGTGTATATTTATATATTATATAAAATATATAACATACAATATCATATTTATATATAAATATATAAAATATATTTGTAATAAATAATAAAACTACATAATATATATCTTATATATAATAAATAATATATTATATACATTTTTTCCACCAAATATTATATGCAAATAGCCCCTGTATAGCATGGCACTTTTATAACATGGTTTTGCTCTAACATGGTTTCAGAATTAGAGAAATCCCTTAACAACACGGAGCCTAGTCAGAACTTTTAAGAGCAAAAAATATCTCATTTAAAATTGGGGAAATCCCTGAATAACATAGAATGTTATAAAAGCTTTTAAGAGCAAAAGATATTTAATATATATTAATATGTCATACTTTCAGTGAAAATTTCTTTAATAAAGATATTTCTCTTAAATATAAAAATGTAATAGTATTTTTTAAAAAAATTTTTGGAACCTAACCCTCTTTTTTATACTACTTCTTTGTTTTGTGTAATACAGATTTGCATAACATGACATTTTAGGAACCTAGCAACTGTATTATGTGGGGGTTAGCTATATATCTATATCTATCTATCTATATATATAGACATATGTATCTATATCTATATGTCTATATATATAGATATGGATATATATATGTATATAATATATATATTTGGTAAAAATTCCTGAATTTCAAGGATAAAGAGAAAATAAGACCATCTTCCAGAGGGAAGGTACGGTTTACTTACAATGTTCAGCCCTCTCATTTGCAACTGGACACACAGAAGAGCAGTATCTGAGCTCTGTTGAGAACATTAAGAACTCTCTGCTCAAACATATAACAGTTGTGCTGTCTTCTTTCAGGGCAAAAGAAATACTTCTTTTCAATTTTACTATTTTGTAAAAGGCACTAGAGGATTAGCTGTGAACAAAAATGGAAGGAGAAAAAAAACTTGTAGCAATGTATCTGATCAAATGGCAATTTAATCAGAACTAAGATTTTAAGACAGCCATAGAAAAGATAAAAAGAATAGAAAAACATTGATCTTCTGGCATGTTTGTTAATAGTTGAAATGGATTATGGTGTTACTTGAAATTTGTGTGAAAATCTTGTATAATAATTATTGGAATAAAAGTGATAAAATTATAACAACAAAAATGGTGTTAATACTCTCTAAACCAAGTTCGCCCAACCCACAGCCCATGGGTTGCATGAGGTGCAGGACAGCTAAGAATGTGGCCCAACACAAACTAGTAAACATTCCTAAGACATTATGAGATTTTTTTTTGTGACCATTTGTTTAGCTCATCAGCTATCATTAGGATTAGTGTGCTAGGGCTGTCCAGAAATATCCAGCCATGTAATATGATAAGGATATATTGACAATGGCTGTATTTTTTCTAGACAGCCCTCATATTTTATGTGTGGCCCAAGACAATTCTTTTTCTTCCAATGTGACCCAGGGAAGCCAAAAGATTGAACACCCCTGCTTTAAATTAACTCATGAAAATTTGGGAGTTGGTGAGAGAGGGTCTTCCGCAAAAGCATTCTAATTCTTTTTTCTGATAATGGTATATGCATATTAAATTTTGTACAAGAATATATTTAATTTTTTTGAGTCATAATTTAATATATTAATAGAAAAATGTATGTGAGGCAATGAACATTAATGAAATTTGTTATGGTAATTATTTCACAGTATAAGAAAGGCTGTCCAAAAAATTCCAGCTATAATATCTCTATTTTTCATATTACATGGCTGGATTACTTTCCATACAGCCATTATATATACCTCAAATAACTTTGCTGTATACCTGAAACTCATACAATGTTGTAAGATGTAAAAAAATACATTTTTATGTTTGGTACAGATAAGATAGTAATTAATCAACAGTGAAATAAAACACATAAAAGAATATCAAAATAAATAAAAGGGCAAAAGTGATCTAGAGAACTAGATCAATTAACTAAGCAGAGGCAATTACCTAAGCAGGCTAGAATAAATAAATAAAAGCAGTAAGAAAACAACTAAATAGTTTGGGTAAAACTACTGAGCTTTAATGAGCAATGTTTTTTCTTATTGGCAAACCACTCAAGTAAATTATTGTCTTATGCTTTCATTTATAAAATTTTGTAATTCTCATATGAAACAGAAGTTGACTTACAGGGCTATACATATCCAATTACCTGAGGTTTAACAATTTTTCAGTGGTGTTTGTTTGGGGGAAATATTATTGATAAACAATGATTTTCAAATATATATATTTTAAAAGGTTCTTAAAGTTAGTATTGTTACTGTGAAATGGCGATTTTTCCTCATTTATTTACTTATTTATTTTTGTCTCTCGAAGGGAAAAAATCAGTCAAGAGACCGTTTGTGAATATATAAAATAGTTAAAATTTATTACAGAAAAATTAAACGTTAAAAAATACACTCCGAGAGGTGGAAAGGGCGAACTCTAGAGTGGGAAGCAGCCCCCTTTCATTGTTGGGGAGTTTTTGTGTCTCTGGGTATAAGCTCCTTCTCCTTTCTTTCCTGCTTGATCCTTTTGAAGGGCCAAAGCTACAAAATAATATGATTTTGGGAAGCGGGGCCTATGGTTGAACAGGTGGGGCTTTTTCCCCTTTCAACTTGAGAATAACTGATAATGGGCCAGGGCTTACTCCTAGTTTCTGGGCATCTGTTAACTGTTCTCCTTACAGGCAAGCTCCCCTTCCCACATTCCTTCTCTTTAGCTTTTTAATTTAGAGACAGCCCATAACGGACTGGGACAACCCCTCCCCTCCTGCTCACAGCCACCCTTCTGCCCACTCTGTCAGTATTGCCCAGTCACTGATAATGCAAGGTTTAGAGTCAGACTGCTAGAGGTTAAATTCTGATTCAGTCATTTACTAGCTGTGTGATATTGGATATATGTGGGTCAATGTGACCTTAGTTTCTTTATCTGTATGGTGGGGATGATATTAATATGTTTCTCATTGAGTGAATAAGATAAAATAGTTATTGCCTCTAAAGCATTTAAACAATGTCTGCCACATAGCTCTGCTGCAACAGTCCTTTACATTTGTCCCAGAGTCCTAAATTAAGCATGCACCCTGGCCTCTCACTGCTTTTTCTAAAGCTGTGAAAAGCTCTTCTGCTGAACTCAGGTGTACTTCAAAAGTGTGGGAGAATTGATAACTCTAGAGGGAACCATTAACCAATGGAGCATACGGGTGGTAGATAAGTTCTCCAGGCTTCTTGTTCTCTCCTAACACAGGTCTAATGTACATCTACACAGTTAACCAGATGGTCTGCAGCGAGGATAAGCCCATCTTTTCCTTAGTGATAATCAGTCTTACAAACTCTTTATTTTGATAAACAGTGAGTTTCTCTGTCTTACCTTCACCACTCCCTTCATTCTGTTTCCTGGAGTCACCTTCCAAGTAAATGTGTTGCTCTCAAATTCTTGATTAGGACAAGTTATACATTTCCTTCCATCACTGTAATCTATGAGAACACGTTCACAATTGGTTATACTGAGAAATATTCTTTAAGCTTTCAGTTAGGTAACAAAGCTGATAAACAAAACAATAGTTAATACACATAGAATAATTAATACGCAGTGTAACTTGGAATCTAGACTTCCATTATTATTTTAATATTTAATATTAATCATGCCCAGATAGGTCATGGGACTGGTACAAATTACATATATAGGTCAGCTGTAAGGGCATGTTTCATTAAAATGAGCAACATATATTGACACTATCCTTCAGGAAAAGGCACAGAGGGGGAAATCTGTAGACATTAACACAAAACAACAAACATGCCGACATAATTTCATAAAGAAAACTAAAACTTGGGGGTTCACTGGTGGTGTAGTATCTAGGTCTTGGCAGTCTCACCGCCATGGCCTGGATTCACTCCTGCTCAGGGAACCACCACCAACAAAAAAACCAAAACATACACCTAAAACAATGTTATCAGGGCTATTTTTTTAAACTTTAAGAAAAATAACCCCTTTGTCACAAGATTCCATACTTCCTAAAATCCAACTTTAAAAATGTTTAGACTTGGAAACCACGAATACATTCTTTCTTAATGCTATGAAATTAATAGCTGCAATTATGTGGTAACCTAAATTATAATAACTACACTAAGTCAGATGATACATGTTTGCAATCTGCTAGCTAAGATTCCCAGGAGAGGAGAAAATTATCTCTTGATACAAAATTGATTCCATGTAATATTTTTGAGAGATTTACTATGTGGCACTAGCACATTTTGCTACACTGTACAAAGTCTTTTATATTCTTATAAATTGATTAGATACATTTAAAAATTATTTTTAGGAAGCAGGAGCTAGAGAAGGAGATATGTCATAGGTCACAAGGTCAGAAATATATGCCAAATCTTTCTGATATGAGGGAGCATGTTATTCTAAACATAAAATCCCAGAAAATACAGTCTTTACAAAGTAGAACCTATTCGGTTTGACATGGTGTTATTTTAACTATTCACTTCACAATGAAATGTGTGGAGACAAAACTCAACACTCATTCATTCATTTACTCATTTGTTTTTTTATTTATATATACTTTATTTTTTTAAACAGTTATTTTTAGGTTCACAACAAAATTGAGTGGAAAGTACAGAGATTTCTCCTATACCCCATGACTGACACATGTATAGACTCTATTACTATCAACCCTCCCTAACAGAGTGATACATTTGTTATAACTGATGAACATCTATTGACACATCATTATTATCCAAAGTCCACAGATTACATTACTATCTTCCCTTGGTACTGTACATACTATGCATTTGGAAAAACTGACAATGACATGTATTTAACATTATACTCCTATTATGCAGAATAGTTTCACTACCCTTAAAAATCTCTGCTCTGCCTACTTTTCTCTCCCTTCTTCATAATCCCCAGAAACCACTTGAACTTATTATTGTCTTCATTGCCCTTTCCAGAACATAAAATAATTGGAATCATATAGTATGAAACATTTTAGGATTGGCTTTTCTTTCACTTAGCAAGATGCATTTAAGATTCCTGCATGCCCTTTCTTGGCTTGATAACTCATTTCTTTTCAGTGCTGAATAATATTCCATTATCTGGATGTACCACAATCGATTTATCACTTGACTTACTGAATGACATCTTGGTTGCTTCCAGGCTTTGAAGATTATAAATAAAGCTGCTATTAACATCCTTGTAAGGGTTTTTGTGTGGAGTTAAGTTTTCCACTCCTTTAGAACAGACCAAAGAGGGCAATTGATGGATCTTATGATGAGTATATTTAGTTCTGTAAGAAGCTGCCAAACTGTTTTTCAAAAGCTGTACCATTTTACATTCCCTCACATGAATGAGCATTCCACCTTCTCACAAGCATTGAGTGTTGTCAGTTTTCCAAAGTTTGGCCATTCTAATATGTGTGTATTGGTATCATGTTTCAATATACTGTTCCTTAATGACACATGATGCTGAGCATCTTTCCATATACGTATTAGCCAATTGTAACTTCTCTTTTGGGAGGGATCTGTAAAGACATTTGGCCAAATTTTAATCAAGTTGTTTTCTTATTGTTGAATTGTAGAATTCTTTGTATGTTTTTGGTAACTGCTTTTTATTAGATGTATCATTTGCAAATATTTCTGCCAGTCTATGGCTTGATTTTTCATTCTTTTTATAGTGAGTTTCTCAGAGCAGAAGTTTTTAATTTTACCATAAATTTCAGCTTTTCAATTTATTCTTGGATAGTGTCACTTCTCCAACTTTTTTCTTCTAATACTGTGTTGGCTGTTTTGAATTCTTCATATAAATTTTAGATGTCATATTTTTTCCCTCTGGCTTCTTCCAAAGGTTCTTTCTTTAATCTTTGATATTCTATAGTTTGAAAATAATAAGTCTAGGTGTACTTATATGGCATTTACTGCTAGTATTCTTGATTTTGCTGATAATTTTTTCAGTAAAGTTTTCCTATATAATTTACTATAATGTTAACTTGAGCTTTGTATTCTTAAATCATAATGTAATGTTTTTGTTTCTATATTTAATTCATGATTGTCTTATATGCACTTTGATACTATCGGTAATTTTGTATTTCTATCTTATAATTTAAAAATAATTTCAGACACTGCATATCATTTAGACTAAAAACACAGAGAAATTTTAGATGTTACATAGTTCTAATTTGTTTTTATGTTTCTTTTTTGAGACTGCATTTCTCTGAGAATATCTTAATAATTGTTCATGTCATGTTCTATTTCCTTTTTGAGCTTAAAGATAAACAATGATTTACTAGGGATATGTGTTTCAGGCCGAAGAAAATGAGTATATAGAAACATGTTGACACAAAAGATAAATTCTCGTCCGCCAGCACTTCTGTCCAGTCTCTAATCTTGTTTTGGAATTAATTAGCTGTCAGATCTGCTAAACTTCCATGAAAAGACTACACAGATGTCATGGCAAATTGTTCCTAGAATTAAGATCTGAGCTGGGAATGCTCTTCATCCTGACCTTACAATTCTCTTTATTGATTTTGCTATCATTTTCACCTACTAGAACAGAAAGAGATAAAAATGGTGCTTTATTTTTTCTAAGAACAAATTGTCATGTAATAATTGAAGAAATGGTTTAATGTTTATCTCTAAAATTATATGTGTGTGTGTGTGTGTATTATCTATAAAATATACATATAATGTATATGCCTTTAAGTAACTACTCAGCACTGAAGTGTTGAAGTTATGACATGCATGTAAGATGATAAATTATACAGTGTAGATATTTAATACTTAAAATGGATTTATAAAGTGAAGACATTAAAAATTTAATTGAAATAAATTGCTGAAACAATGTTTTTGAGTTTTTTTCACTCCAAATTACCTTATATATTTTACCTTATGGTTTATTTGTTAAAAATTTATTGATTTTAATTGTAAAGAAGTCAATTTAAATATTAACATTCCTTATGCAATTTCCAATGTATAGTTTTGGAGTCATTTGAAAATTAAAAGTCCTCATTGCATTGCAATACAATTAGATGAATAAGAATTTATTAACTTTTGATAATTTGACATTAAATGGAGAATATGTATATATTTGATCATATATTTATGTCTATAAATATGTGCCATGTTTTTGGCATCTTGCAATTACAAATTCTTATTCTAATTTCCCCAATCAACACTATGTAATTAGAATATTCTGATAGCATTCGAAGTTCCATGTAAATAATTTTAATTGCATGTTATTTCATTGTATTAACAACAGGACACAGGGGTGATATTATTAAGATAAGAATGGCACAGCAGTTGAGAATTCAATACTTATAGGGACAGCTTAGTGTAAAGCACAGTGTTAATGCGATTTTAGATAAATATTTGTACACTAAAAATTATTTCTTTAAAATGGATCCCAAAATACAGTTGCTGGGTCTAAATCTTGGAAGATATAGAACTGTTCACTACCAGAGTGCATAAAAGTACCTGAAAAAGTGTTTGAAGCCGAACTCTGGCTTCTTCACAACCCTCTCTCTGAGTTGGGCCTTCCGGTTCCGAACCACATTGTCTTTCATCTGGAGACTGGGTGTCCAGGTCCACGGGCATGGCGATCGCGTGTCTTGATCCCAGTAGTGGATGTGGAGAGTAGCACCAGCCCTGCTTGACCAAGGGCACTGGGTAGAACCCTGTAGGCCACCAGGGCACAAGCTCAGGTTCGGCTCAGCTGCTGCCAGTCCTCCGAGAGGCAGCTCACAAGAGCAGCCTCGTCACCGCAAGTGGCCACAGCAAGCCGAGCAGGCTGCTCAGGGCTGCCATGGCACGTAAGAGCAGCCTGGCACATGGAGGCCCATCACCGCACTCGGCGTGAGACCTGCTGCGACCTTCATTGAACTTCAGAGCAGCCTGGCGGCCCAGCAGCTTGAACACCCCTGGCCAGGCGGGACTTCTGGAGTTTCTCCTGCAGTATTAAGTCCAGTGACCCAGAATGATACTTGTTTTGATTCCTTTATCGGCTGTGTCTCCTGCCGCCTTTCAGGGCTCTACTTCCATACTAGTGTTTCCTTCGTCTACGTAATAAACTACTCACTCAAAACCAGGTGAGAGTACGTATACTTTTAGTATATATGTCTTAAGACCAGGGTAGTTTTTCTTTATTGTATCAATAATTACTCATCATTTAGCATCTTTGCTATTCTATCAAATACTAAGCTACTGATAAATTGATGACACCTCATTAAAAGTTTAACATTGGTTAGACTTTCCGTTTTGAATTATGATTTTAATTTCATTTCTAATTTATCACAGTAATAACGATACCCATAAATGAAATATCTTTACTCTGTGGTCATAGAGTAAAAACAGCAGATGTAAAGTTTTGTTCTCGTTAATAATTTAACTATAAATTTAATAAGAAGTTCTCTAGTATATATATATAGAGATAGACATATAGATATACATGTATTTGTATATATTTTAAATAAATGAGTGCCACTAAATTTCAAACTGTTACTGTATTCATTAGCACTGTAATCTTAAATAATTAAATTTATACTTTATATTTGCATAATTTTTAATACACTTTTAATAATTCCAGAATTCTCAAAGTAAAGTAGCCTTTTAGTACCTGTTACTTTTACCCAAATATTTTGTCAGCTGTTTATGTGCACATTAACAAATGTCATCCCAATAGTTGTTTAATATCTTATTACATGAAACAAAAAGTGAAAAGCCTATTAAATTGATATAATATAGAAACACCCTCTTCTCAATCCTGAAGGGAATATTAAATATTAAATAGTCTTTTGCTTTATCAATGGATTTTTATTAATGTGTATCTTTACAGGGTTTTAAAATTAAGGTGTGAAATTGCATGACTTAAATGCCTCTTCGGAATCATTGCTTTTGCAAATAGTACAAAACTACTGTGAAATACTAATATTTCATAAAATGGCTATATAAATGCAATATACTGTGCAAACATAGTATACAGAGTCTACTAATATAATGCAAAGTGAAAAGTAAAAAGGTTTGTTCTGGTTAATAATTTAAACACGTTCCCTAGAAAATTTAATGAAATAATTGTATGTATAATGAAACAATATTAAGTACACTGACTCTAAGATGAATTACAGTGCATAACCCTATTTTCACTTTTGTTAAACAGTAAAATAATAAAATCATGTGTACATTCAGTTCTGGAACTTTGAGTTCTATACTTAGGTTACATTTAATAAACCAATCTTTCTTTCTTCTCTTCAAAAAAGACTTGATTCACAGGAAAATCTCTTATAAGCAAAGGCTTGATTAAGGTATATAGATAAAGTAATTCTTTCTTAGACAGGAAAAAAAAAACTGGTTTGTTTATCAGCAGGTAGTCTTTGCTTTGGTTTCAGTGATGTGCACCATTGAAAAATCAAACTCTCCAATTAATTTATCATTAAAGTCAAGTGTAGGGGGAAAATGAAACAGTAAGAATGACTGTTATTATTTGATTACACATCTCAAATCATCAAACATGTAGCCCTCTACTATAATATTTAATCTCTTCTATACATGCTGAGCGTGAAAATATTTATGGAGTTTTTTCTCCTTTATTCACAATCTTAAAAATTCCTTAAAATCAATTTTTAATTTCACTCATTGTTGCTTTTAAGTAAATGAACTTTTTACATTATTTACTGTTGCAACAACTTGATTAAACTTAACTTAATTAACTTAAAATTAAATTTATATTCATTCATAAAAATAGTACTGTTATCTAGCACAATAATTTTTGAATTTACAATTAAGTAATGCCAAATAATGCACTTAAAAGTTTTTAGTTAAAACAATTAAAAATTTCAAGTTGGAGATATGACTTCCAAGGTTACCAGCTAAGTTTTATATTAGAAAAAGAGGCTAGATATAGAGTTGTGTTAATTTCTCAAATATATTTGAATCTTCTATTGAAGATAACATTTGATATCCTATAGTCTGTCTATAATTTAATAATAATAAGTGAAACATGATAAGAATAATATATGAAGTCATCAAACATTCAATATATGCCTCATCTGAAAGTAACCTGAAAATTTTTCAAATAACAATAAAATTTTTAAAAAGGCTTAGGTATAAATAATATTGTCAAAATATGCCTAAGATACTAAAGTTCATTGAAATTCCAGATTTAAAACAGCTTTACTGAGGGTTAGTTGACATATAAATGTATATACTTAAGGTGTACAATTTGATGTTTTGATATGTATACATTGTGAAATGATTATATAATCAAGTTAATTAATATACCTATCACATCCACATAATTTTTATTTTATTTTTTTTTTAAATTATTTTGTGGTCAGAAGACTTACTTTAAGATCTATCCTCTTAACAATTTTATGAGTACAATACAGTATTCACTCTAGATTTCAAGAATTTGTATCTTAACTGAAACTTTGTACTCTTTAATCAACATCAACCCATTTTCTCTTTCCCCAAGCCCTGGCAACCACCATTCTATTGTGTGATTCCATAAAATTTTTACTATTTTAGATTCCACCTATAGGTGAAATCATGAAATGTTTGTCTTTCTAAGTCTGACTTACTTCACTTACTATAATGTTCTCCAAGTTCATCAATATTATTGCAAGTGACATTATTTTCTTCCTTTTTAAGGCTAAATAGTATCCTATATTATTACACAAATTTATATAATATGTATTGCATATACGATAATAAGATATGATATATATACTCGTATATATAGTTTATTAATGCATATACTGTTTTGTGTTATAATAATTTAATATCTTTAATAATACATTTATTATATATAATATTCCATATATAGATCACATTTTCTTTCTTCATTCAACCGTTGACAGATATTTGGGTTATTTCCATCTCTTGGTTATTATTGTGAATAATGCTGCCATGAACTGGGGGTACAGATATTTTATTCAGATTCTAAGTTTAAATCTTTTGTGTATATACCTAGAAGTGGGATTGCTGAATCATGTGGTATTTATATTTTATGTAATTAACGTGATCACCACACCATTTACCATTCCCAGCAACAGTATACAAGGTTTCCAATTTCTCCACATCTTAGCCAACATTTACCTTTTTTTGTTTGTAATAGCCATCTTAACAGGTGTAAGGTGATATTTCATTGTGGTTTTTGTTTTTGTTGTTGTTGGTATGTCTTTTTTATTTTTTATTTTTTTTATTTCTCCAGATCTAGTGTTTATTTATTTATTTATTTATTTATTTATTTTGCTTTTTGGTATGTGGGCAGCTCCCTGACTGGGAATCGAACCCAGGCCGCAGCGCTGACAGCGCCAGCGCCGAAGCCTCAAGCCACTACACCACCAGGGAACTTCCTATTTTTAATTTTTAAAAATTTTATTTTCTTATTAAATTTATTGGGGTGATATTAATTAGTAAAATTATATAGGTTTCAAGTGTACAATTCTATAATATGTCATCTATGTGTTGTAATGTGTGTTCACCACCCAGAGTCAATTGTCCTTCCATCATCATATATTTGACCTCCCCTCCCTCTCCGATGATTAGTGATGTTGAACTTCATTTCATGGTCCTATTGTTCATTTGTATGTCTTCTCCAGAGACAGAGTCTATTCAAGCACTCTTCTTTCATTTTTTAATTGGGTAATTTATTTTTGTTTGTGTGTTTGTTTTATTTGTGTGTTTGTGTGTGTGTGTGTGTGTGTGTGTGTGTGTGTATGGTTTGCAGAAATTTTTAATTTATCCTATAGATTGCTTTTTCACTCTGTTCACTCTTCTTTCCTTTGATCTGCGGAAGCTTTTCAGTTTTATGTATTTATGCTTCTCTAATTTTATTGTTGTCTGTGCTTTTAGTGTCCTGTTCATGAAATCACTGTCATGGCCAATGTCATTAGGTTTTTCCCTATGGTTTTTTCCTAACAATTTTCAGATTTTTTGATGTTAGAAAATACCATTAAATATTGGACAGTTTGGTAAACTACTGAAGGTTGGAATAGTAAAATCAATACATTCCTATATCTTTTAGTTGAGTTTTATTTAGTAGTAATATCTCAGGAAACTTAATTCATTTAGTAGTAATATCTCAGGAAACTTAATTCATTTAGTAGTAATATCTCAGGAAACTTAATTCAGTTATTACTAAGGCTTCATTTCATTATTTATTACTTAGTCAATAAGTACATTAAAGTAAAAATAGTTCAACTTTCTCCTCTACTTAAAAGGGTGGCAAAAATATACTTTTCTGTTGATAGAGTGGCAATGGTGACTGTTCTAGAGTCTTAAGAATATGTTAGGGCTGTTTCAAGGACAGTGTCAATATCTCATCTCCCAATATTTTTCTTAAACTTTTTGACCATCTTCTTGTTTGCCCCAAATGGTCTTGCCTCCTTAGGCAGCTACAATGGTTGTTTTTGATAAATGTTTTAAGGCTATGTTTTTTCCATCAGATCAGTGATGATAAGCACAGTAAATGGGGCTCTTCCATAGAGCTTTAAAACAGGTCAAAGAATAACAATACTCTGGATACGAAGCTTCTGAGGAACTCAAAACCATCTCCCCCTCCAGTGTATACCAAGTTTCTGATCTATAGGGTACTACATACCTAGAAACAAATGATAAGAGATAGGGCATGCTATAATACCACCGTGATCACTGTTCTGAGAATCAATAATTAATTTTCTTAGTTAAGTCACTTTGGGATTGTTATAAGACTTTGGTAAATTTCCAGAGTTTTAAATAGGTTAATTTTGATAAATTTTCCCAATGTTTTTGCTTTTGTGAAAGAACAGATTTTCAGTTTTAACGCTCCCATTCCAAAAGTGCTTCTCAGTTTATTATACTTTATTTGGATATACGAATATTTAAGTTGTTAACAAGAGGTAAAGTATGAAATTCACTTTAACATCTTACATCTTAAATTTGCAATTGTCATTTTAGCTGAAAGAAAAATATTAGGGGTTAATTTACCCATTTATTTTTTCCTTTATAGAAAGGAAATTACAGGCATGTAGTTCAGAGATTCCAGATAAATAGGCCTTGACAAATTTGACATAGCAAACTTGAGAATCTTGTCCTATTAGAATCACAATTAATTTTACTTATCTTGTGGGTGAAGATAAAATTTTAAAATATATCATGTTCTTCACATATTTATATAATAAAAAAGAACTCAAGCATCAACTTATTTATTCATTTCCGCTGAAAATTCTTGACAGTTTCGTTATACTCTAAAACTCCTGAAGGAAAGCAATTAATGAATGCATAAATATTCAAATAATCTTTTGTAAACACAGGAAGTATTGGAATAATTTAAATATCCGAAGCATGCACGTTCTATATATACCACAATGATAACAAAGAGATGATTATAACTATACAACATTTTTCTAAAAGGAAAAGTAATCATACTAACATTTCTTCCCTTTGTGGAATATTTAAATTTTCTTGATTACAATGTGGATTCAGTATGAATATAGGTATCAGGAATCTGAAATGTCACATCACTAATAAATTTACATGTACTTGAAGGAATGTTAATAATGCAGTCCAGATTAGTATGAAATAAAAGCCTAAAAAATCAGTTTATATTTTGGAAGCATAGGTAAATTACTATATGATAAGAAATTCCTATTTTTAAAAATAATTTTTGACACAATTAATACATCAACATGAATGGAAATACTATTTTGAAACTTTTATTAATACATTATTAATTCATGCACGTGAGATTTTTGAAGCTCTTTATTAAAAATACAAACTATATAATACTTTTATAAAATGAATGATAAAATTATTATAATCTAGAAAATTCTATTACATCTTATAATTTAAGATAATGACTCTCCAGTTTTTATTTTACAAGGTGTAGAGGATGCTTGCCTTGAATTATGCAATTGAGAAACGTACACTCTGAGCAATTAAATCGTACCAATGTGTTTTATGATAATTAAGCATAATGTTTGGATATATTTCTATCCATTATTTTCATAATCATAACTGAATTCTTATAAAAGTTAAACTTTTATTTGGTGGCATTTCACCAAATACAACTAAATTAAGTAATTTCACTATAATGTAGGCCTTGTAAACACGTAACAGCAGCTAATTTAAGGTATAAAGACTTATAAAAATTTATTTTTCTACTTTTTATAGGTATTCCAAGGTGTAATTATAAGAGTATTTTGTAGAGTATGTTTGGATAACTACTGCATTCTGGTACAGAAAGAAAGGTAAGCATACATATGGATATTGCAACAGAGAAAGACTTCTCAGAAAAAGCTTTTTGAGCAAAATCTTATGGAAATTTTGGCAGCAAAACTTTTGAAAATTGGTATATTTATCTTGAAGACATTTGTGATGGTGCAGAATAAGAGGCTAATTACTGTTAAAAGATAAACTGAGGCATGTTAAAAATTTTAAGAGTTTGTTTGAGAAAAATCTAATTGAATGGAGCAATGCCACCAGAGATGGTAAGGAGGGCTCTGCTGATAGGAGCCAAGGGAACGACTTAAACAGAAAGTGTGAAGGCAAAGTCAGGATATCATTGCATTGGTTATAGCTTAAAGCCCAGTTTGCTCTTTGTGATTGGTTACCCTTAACGTTTTAATTTTGTACCTTGAAGCATTTGCAGGCTTAAGTTTCAGTTTGCTTACATAACTGCATGACATTAGAGCTTTTTCCATCTAATGGCCTCCTTGTTTAATTTTATCATAACCTAGCAGAACATCTGTTACAAATTTCAGCAATCCTGAGCTAAGTGTTAGAATTTAGAACCTGTGAAGAGGATTTCCCCCCAAAATGAAAGCTTCTCAGTTGAAAGTATCAGTACAGAGGTGCCTCAAATCATATTAAGAGCTCCAACTCAGAATTAAATCTCTACTGGATTAAAAATGACCACCCACTCTTCTATTATCTCAGGAAAGAGAGATAACACAAAACAAGAAAATATTATATAAACACTTTTAAAATTTACAATCAGCAATATTCTATTAAAGAAAAACAGCAGGTCAAGGTAGCATCACAAAAAGCATGACTACTAAACAAGAAAACTAATAAGACATGCAAACAAATTAGAGTCTAATGAGGAAAAATACAGTAGAATGTAAGAGTAAGGTGGAAAACAAAGTTCTAACTAGATGTAATTGTAGTCCTACAGAGAAAGAGAAGAGAAAAGAGGAAGGAGCAAGACTTGAAGAGATGTCTTCAAATAGTTCAGAACTGATTAAAGAAATCAAGGCACAGATTTAAGAGACTCTGCAGGCAATAATCAAGTAAATTAACATAAAATCACATTTACAGACATAATTAGATTGCCCCAAACAAAAGACAAACAGAAAATCTTACAGGCAGCCAGATGGGAGAAGATAAAACAAATAAAACATTACTTTTTAAAAAGCAACAACAACGCTTACTGTTTCTCAATAAGATGATGAATATTACTAAACAATAAAATGACACCTTTAAAGTACTATAAATGACTATCTAGTATTCTATTCCAAAAGACAATATTCTATACATTAAAATTACAATGAAGAAGTTTCCAACAAATAATGAAATATTTTTGTACAAAAATCCTGCTTTAAAACTAATATTTAAAGGAATTTTTATAGAGAAGGAAAATAATTCTAGACAAGAACATATAACTGATTCTAAAAAATAATATAAGAGTTAAACATGCAAAAAATAAATGAAGTTGAAAACTTTATTGCCTCCCCCCAAAAAATATTAAAAATGTCTGGTGATGTTTACAATATATTAGAAACAAAATTTATTAAAAAAATTACTTAAAAGGTCAGATGAGTGTCTAGAATTCAAGTATGTTTAGGAAAGTGAAAAAAGTAGTAATTTGCAGTTAACTGTCATAAATTAATTATTGTAATCTTTAAAGAAACTACTAAAACAATATTAGAAATTACATAATTCACAAATTACCATAGGAAAAATGAAATAATAATTTTTACAAGTATAATCAAAACATCAAAAAAAGAAATATTAAAAATATAAGATGGATCAAAAAGAAAATACTTCAAGAGAGATATGATTTTTAGAACAGATAAAATGCAAAACGACCGCTTTCAAGAGCAATGTGTTATTGATAAGGGTATGGAAAAATAAAAAATGTGAATAAACTACATATTATATGTCATATAAACACTAAGCGAAACAAAGATTTTGTAATTATACTAATAGTCAAAGTATATTTTATAAAAAATGTATTATTAGAGAATAGAGAAATATTTTGTAATTTAAAAACAACAGAAAATATTATAATGTAAAAGTAATAGGCACATATTGATATAGATTTTAAATATATAAAGCACAGAAAAATATATATGTATGTATAAACATATTTATTATATGTAGTTTTAAAAATTATAATGATGTATATTTATATACCACTGTTAATAGTTAATATAATAAAAAGAAAAAATGTAATACTTTACTATCTCTGAGAGCACAATCAGCAAAATTGACTTAATGTTAATAAACTAAACCACCACTCAACCAAGGCACTGCACATTAATTTCAAGTACACATGACAAATTTCTCAATATTGAACAAAAGTATTGTAAATAAATGTTAAATTTCCAAGAATACAAATCAATTTTTTATGTTCATAATGATAATAAGATAGTAGTCAATAATATAACATAAATAAAAAAGTTCCCAACGACTTTTAAAAGGATATGTTATAATTAATTTGGCTCAAAAATAAATCACAATTAAATATATTAAAATATATTTTCATATACATGTAAATATACAGAATATTAAACTTTTAAGGTACAGAAAAAACACAGTTGAGATGATAACTCAAAGCTTTTAATACATATATTAGATCAGAAGAAATGTATATCATGAATGATAGATTGATGACATCATTATAATTGAGTAACATCAACCCTAAGGAATGACAAGGAAGGAAATAATGAAAGAGTTGAGTGAATGTAATAGAAAATAAGTATTTGATATTGAAAATTAATAAAGTTAAAAGTGAATTTTTCAAACACATGAATAAATTTTATGACTCCTTGCAAGGTGAAGTAAGAATGAGAGAAAATTGAAATTCTTAATATTAGAAATGAGATAAAATCACTACAGATCTAATAATAGACCCACCCATATATGATTCATGGTTTTTATTTAAGTTGCCAGGGTTACTCCATACAAAAAATTGTTTTAGAAAAACTATCTATTTGGTTTAATATGAGATTAATTCTGATCTTTCAAGATGAATTAGACAGGGTGTTCCTTTCTTTTCAGAGGAGATTGTGCCTAATTGGTATTAGTTTTTCTTTACATCAAATTGTAAACCTAAAGTAAAATAAAAAAATAAAAAAATATATTTCTAAAAATATAAAAAAATACTTGCAATTATTGTCAGCAAAGATTTTTAGCTAAGACACATAAAACTGAAGCCATGAAAAAAATAGGAGCGTGAGAGAGATGGTAAGTTGGACTCCATCAAAATGAAAAGGTCCACTCCTCCAAAGTCTCTGCTTTTAAAAAAGTGAAAATGTGATTGATGCACCGGGAGGAATTATAGTACATATATCTTACACAGAATATATGTTAGAAATATACAAACAACTACTACAGCACCAAAATAAAAAGACAAATAACTTAATATATGTTGCCAAAATATTTTAACAGACCCTTCAAAGGAAATAAAAGCTACATGAATGGCCAATAATTATATGAAATGATGCCAACCTTCATCAGATTAAGCCACACGAAAATACCACTACACACACTCTAGAGTCATTATAGTTAAAGAAGATAACACCAAGTGTTACAGATGAGGTTGTGCAATGGGAATTTTCATAATTGGCTAGTGGAAATATGGAAGTGGCAGTGTACAATCACTGTGGACAATTTTTTGGCAGTTTTAATAAAGTTAAGTATAAAAAATCACCACATGACCTGCAACTGTAATTTCTATGTGTTTACACAAACTAATGACATAAGTGGGTATACACGTTCTTTTACATAAATGTTTATAGCAGCTTTAAATAGGGCCACAAACTGGAAACGATCTCCAACTAATTATCATCAGATGAATGAATACACACATTGTAAGATATCCATGTAATGGAATGTTATAAACTACTGTTTAAGTGTAGCAGCCCAGATAAATCTCAAAACCATGCTGAGCATTGTCAAGTGGATGCAAAAGAGTAATTACTGAGTGATTCAATATTTAAATTCTAGGAAAATTACATTTAATTTATTGTATCAGAAAAAGATCAGTGCTTGCTCAAGGACAGAAATGAAGATTGATTTTTAAAATAAAAATGGTCAATAGAAAAATTTTATACTTCGAAGCTAATTTTGATAAAGAACCGTAGACATTTTTCAAAAGTCATCATACTGAACATTGGTAATCGGTACATTATATTCATGTAAATTTCACTCAATATAGTTTAAAATCATTAAAATATAAAGAGGTATTATGAAAAAATCTTATGATAAATTCAGTAATATAGATTTGATGGTCAAACTTTTTGAAAAACACAACTTCTCAAAAGGTATGCAGAAATAAATATAACATTTGAAAGATCTTATCTTTTGAATGTAGAGTTCCTTAAAAAAAATCTTATAAACCAAAGGTTAGGTCTAGATAACTTGAATAGTAAATATGATCCTGTTAAAATAACATTCCAGTCTTTCAGAGGCTAGAAATAAGATAGAATACCTGTATGTATGATTGCATATAATATATTAAGCATATGTTAGGTAATGAATTCTGACAAAAACATTGAAGTATGAAAAATTTAGAAATCAATCTTTCTCTGAATGAATGTAAATATGTAAGAAAAAAAATCAGCAAATGAACTTGGTAATATGTGAAAATAATAAAATATCACTGACAAGAAAGGTATATTAATGCATATTTATAAATACAGATTGACACTTGAAAACCTTTCAGAAAATGGACAGATAAAAGACAAAATAATCATATAATTATCTTGACAGATGAAGGCAAATCTTTCAATGTAATTGAAAATTCATTGATGATAAAACAAAGTTTTGACAATATATGAAAAGAAGGCAACAGGTAAATTTCATACTGAACAGTGAAATATTAGAATTTTTCATTTGACAAGACTAAGACAAGGAGGTCCAGTATCTGGCTTCTGTTCAAAATTATACTAGAAGTTTTATAAAGTGAGTTTTCATAAACCAGTTTGACTCCTTCCAAGATATGAACCCATATTAGTATAAACTTCTGGAGTGGATGGAAAATAAGAATAACAAAGATACTATAAAAAAAAGAAAAAAGTTTAGATAAATCATGGGAATATACACAAGAATTCTCAGAAAACAGGCTATCCTGTTTTTTCACACTCCATGTGAACAACAGAAACTCCTTAAAGTTTAAAGGCATATTCTGAATTATACTTCTTCCTAAAAGTTTAATAAAATCAATATCATATTTATATAAATACCAAAAACAATGAGGTCAGATCTTACATTCTGTTTATAAAAATGGGGATCAGAATAGACTTTGGGAGGTAAACACACAGGACAATAGATTAGTGGTGTCCAACCTTTTGGCTTCCCTGGGCCATGTTGGAAGAAGAATTGTCTTGGGTCACACATAAAATACACTAACACTAGCGATAGCTGAGGAGCTAAGAAAATAAATATCATAATGTTTTAAGAATTTATGTTCGGCTGCATTCAAAGTCATCTTAAGGCCACAGGTTGGATGGGCCTGCAATAGGATTGTATAATTGAAACCTATATAATTTTATTATCCATAGTCACCTCAATAAATTTAATTTTAAAAAGGAAACATTAATGTCCTTAGGGATGATGCTTTCAAGCCAAGAATCACAAGGAAGGAATACAACTGTAGTTGAACAAGTTGCATTTATTGTTTATTACAGTAAGAGAATCACACACCACAGTGAATTATGAAGTGTTTTAATTAAAATATGCCAAAACTACCGGAAATAGAATTTGGGCTAATGTTAGGTGGCTCTAGAGGAAGATTTATGGAAGTAGAGTTTTATTCTAGATTGGGTAATATCAGGAAACAGGGAAATTTTTATAATTAGCTATATTAATAAATCTTATCTAGAAGAAACTGCAGTAATGCTAACAATTCATTGGTAAAGAAGAAGAAGTCACTAACAAGAAAACAGAGGGGAATGCTTGGCTAATTTTATAGGTAATGTGTGCAGTGCAAGTGCACACTTTCACACATAATAATAATAAGATTTTTGTATTATTTATTTTTGTCTTAATTTGTTGTAGTCACAGGTAGCTTCATCTGATGTTGAAGATTCATAAAATTGTTTATAGCAGCACACCCTAAATCTTAGCTGTGATTGCCAGGCTAGCTTCTTAAAACATCGAAGACTTCATGATAGTATATTAACTATTTCAGTTAATTCAGTTTTAAGATTAACTATAGCAAATGAATAATCATTTTCATAATAATGTTATGATATTAACAATTTGATATAATAGATATTGGTATAGATAGATATGATTTATCTACTTACCTTATTAGGGCTTTCATATATTGGATCTTCTTGTTGTATATAGTATTAGAACTGTACATATCAGAGTATTAGAATGCTTTTCAAACATTATCTAGAACCCTAATATTTAAAAATATTTCATGTAATATGACTATACTTTTTTATATTTTCTATTTTATACAATAGTTCCTGAGTTAACACTTCAAACTTTCATCTGAGTGTCCAATAATCCAAATAAAATTATTTTTTATTTAAAAATTCATGAGATACAACAGTAAATTTCAGAAATATACTTGTAGAAAAATGTCTATTGAGGTCTTTTGCCCATTTTTTAATTGTTTGCTTTTTTGTTACGTAATTGTACAAGTTTCTTATCTATTTTGTATATTAACTCCTTATCAGATATAATGTTTACAAGTAATTTTTCTTAATCCATAGGTTGCCTTTTCATTTATTGATTTTTTTGTTGTTGTTGAGTAGAAGTTAATTATTAAGTCCCACTTGTCTATTATTGCTTTCATTGCCTGAGTTTTTGGTATCATAAAAAAAAAAAAACCAAACAAACCAAAAAAGCAAATTGACCTAAATAAACACTTTTCCAAAGCAGATGCACGTATTGGCAAAACTTGTATGAACAGATATTTGACACCATTAATCATCAAGGAAATACAAATCAAAACCAAAATGATATAACACCTTACACTTCTTAGAATGACTATTTTCATAAAAATAAAATGTGTTTACAAGGATGTAGAGAAAAAAATTCTTGTACAATTTTACAAACAATTGTACACTGTTCATGGAAATGTAAGCCAGTGTAGCTACCATGGGAAGGAGGAAACTCCTCAAAAATCTAGAAATAGAACTACCATAGAATCCGTCAACTCCTCTGTAAGATCTGTAAGCCCAAGGAAATGAAATCGGGATCTTGTAGCAATATCTACACTCCCATGTTTGTTGCAGCATTATTCACAACAGCAAAGATAAGGAAATAACTTAAGTGTTCATTGAAAGATAAAGATATAAAGAAATTGTGGTATATACATATATTGAAATAATATTTAGCCTTGAAAAGGATATCTGGTCATTTGCAACTACATGGATGAATCTATAGGACATTATGTTAAGTGAAGTAAGCCAAATGCAGAAGGAAAACATAAACTGCGTGATTGTACTTAGATGTGGAACCTAAAATGTTGAAAACAGGAGAGAGTAGGATAGTTACCAGGGGCTGGGGCATGATGGAAGATGGGGGATGTTAGTCAAGGGGTTCAAAGTGGGAGTTATGTGGGATGAATAAGTCTAGAGACCTAATGTACAACATGCCGAGTATAGTTAATAATACTGTTAAGAATGTAATTGAATACTAGAAATTTGCTAAGAGTAGATTTCAGGTGTTGTCATAAAAAATGCCAACTATGTGAAATGTGTTGATTAACTTTATTATAGTAATCATTCACTGTATATATATCAAATTATGTTATACATTTTAAATATATATTATTTTTATTAAATAAAATACATTGATAGAATAAAATATTTCTGTTGTCTCTATTTTTAAGAGACATTTTGAATTAGTGTAAAACGGAGTTAGATGCCATAAAACACAAACACACACTCACACACACAGGCATAAACATTTGAATAAAAATGAAGTTTGACTCTCTTTTTCTTGAATGATATTCTAAATTATGAGTACATACATATTCTCATCTCATAACTTGTTTTGCCTAAAGAGGTTGCAAATGCATTATTTGACAGATAATGTTGAAACAAAATTGCTTCTGCAGTATGCCATTGATTGATTATTCAATATTTTCAAATTTAAGGAATGAGTGATGAAAAAAATGACTCTAATTTTGACTCCTAACAGTGGCAGATCTCAAGTGACTTATGTGAATATTTACATAGGTTGATTAAATGAATGTCAATTATATTAATGGGGGAAATAGGCAGGTTTTTGTTTTTGATGAGTTGTGTCCATTTTGTTGACAGCACATATTACAGATAGCTCAATACATTTAATTATTTTGGTCTTTTGAAATATCAGATATGTGTCACATTAAAACCAAATCAACTTACTATGACAATAGTTCTTCATTATGTTAGCAAAACAGGAAAGACCAGAGTTTGTTGCATATCACAGTTTCCATTCTTTAGCCAGGAAATGGTTTCTATCATGTCTCTACTTCTGATGTATAAAAAAAGCCAATTTGGTTTCTTGCTCTTGTGTTCTCTCAATTTCTGAGATAGTTTTCCTTGGTTGCCTAAAATTGCTGACATGAAGTTATTTATCTTTGAAATTTTTTCATATTTAAAATGATGAGATCTGAACCCACAATATGCAAGCAAGTTTCAAATAAAACAAAACAGCAAAATGTTAAAAACTGTGAACTTCAATTTGACTTTTCTAAGATTTCTCTTAACATGATATTAAATTTACTGGTTTATGCCTCATTTTTTTCCCTTTCTTTTGTTCAGTAGCTATTCTATTTTACTTTATTTTATTTATTGTGATAAGAACACTTGAGATTTTCCCTCAACAAATTTCCCTCAACAAAATATTACAGCATTGTTAATTGTAAGGACATTGTTGTCAGCAGATATCTAGAACTTCTATATCTTGAATAATTGAGACTTCATGCCTGTATCTTAGCTATTGTTAATGCATTTCATTTTTTATTTTTTGTTATTTTGTATTATTTTTCCTTAATTTATTGATTTTTATAATTTTTTTCTCTGCCTTTTCCAAAAATTTCCCTTCTCAATACCCATTTAAAATTTCATTTTTTAAACCTAGTGCTAAATGACTATGCTGCTTTTATTCCAGTCTGATATGTAGATAAAAGTGTCCTGGGTCACATAGTCAATATATTCCACCAATTCATACATACAAGATAAAGAGTTATCTTGTCTCTAGAGAAGTACAATTGCAATATTAAAATGATCTCTTTAATATGTTCATCATTGTACCCAGTAATGTTCTTAGAAAGAAATATATCATTTCCAGACTTACTGCTGCTTTTTTTTTGCAGGGAAGAAATATAAATGGAACATTATTTGAGTTGAATGAGGGTGTTTGGACACATAGATTTTACTAGAACCAAATCATCATTGTAATTCTATACTTTTCTCTAGGCTATCATGGCTATTTTCTCATATGCTTTAGACTATTCCTCTGTCCAACCAATCTCTATGCAGTTTTGCTATCACACAAAAAGCACAGAGTGTTTGCAGAGCAAGTGAAGTGAGAGACTTTGTAAGATCATATTAAGTGGTAGTAGGTGTGGTAAAGGAAAGAAGCGGTAGAGAAAAGCAAGAAGATAAAATCTGGGTGTAATACTCATGACTGGATATCAGTTGTGTAAGAGGAAAAGTTGATTTCCTACTCACAAGAGAGACCAGTGTGTTGGAAATACAGGAATGTTCCCTCTTGTTTCACCATATCATTTGCAGTCTCCTTGGATGGGATAGGTGGGAAATGAGAAGAGAGTTACATACTGGAAATTAGTTTTACCTAGAGTGATATGTGTCATCGTTCTTCAAAGCTCATTAGTGAAACTAGTCAAATGGTTTTTTGTAACTGCAGTGAGCCTAGAAGTAGAGTCTTCCATGTGCCCTAGTAGTGGGGTTACTGGATAAAATATAGATTGTCCACATAAATTTTAATTTAATACACATGCATATTAAAAACAGTTATTAGTATAAAATATGACTTACAAATGTGTATCATTTGTTTATTAGAAATTCATATTTAACAGGTTGCTAAATTGGGTTTTCTACTCAGAAATTAAGGAGAACTGGACATTGACAAACCCTGTTCATGTCTACCATAATCTTGTTTTTTGTTTGTTTTGTTTTTTCCTTCATAACAAACCATTTGGTTAACTTTCTTTCTCACACATTGAACACACTCACTTTTACCACATGGCACACAACCCAAATGCTATCCAGTCACAGTTCAAAAGTCCCGGGTAGTGGGAAAGGTACTGTTGTGTCTCCCACAGGTACATGTTTTTCAGGCCTATGCGGTAAAAAGACCAGCTATCTGAGCTACACGCACCCAATATGTCATGGTGAAATATGGATTCACCAACTGCAAGAAAAGATTCTCAGGTAAAAAAAAAAAGAGGAAGGGGAACACAGTACTTACAGGTTCTGACATCCCACTAGACGACATGAGGTTGCCTGTTTTGGGATGAGGATATTCATTAATTAGTTCCTGACACTGCTTTGTGCAAGGAGCTGCCATGTACACTGTTTTGTTGGTTGTGTTGACTCTTTCAGTCTTTTCAGAGTTCCCTCTTTCACCATTAACCTCATTTAAAATGGATGGTAAGTCTAATTTTGGGGGAATTTCATAAGGTTTACAGCTATATTCATACACATTTAAGTATTGAGACAAAAAACATATGAATACTTGTAGTTCCTTCTGTGCCTCATAACTTGATGGCCACATGTAGGTCATCTGAAACATCCAATTTGGGCGGCAAAGTCATAATCAAAGACCTAAATTAATACAAGGTAACTCTCAAAGTAATGCTTTGCTGAAGATAATCAAGAATAAACAAAACACAGTAACATTCTGGCTCATTTCAAAATTTCCAATATACCTACAGATTGAGTGGATATCTGTGTGGCTTCTAATCTTTTGCAGATTAAAAAGCTTTTCTTGTATTTAATTTTTCTTCTTTGAATTTTATAATGTATTTTAGAGAAGGTTGTTTTGAAAATAAAATTATTATCTACCACTTTGTTAGATACATGGTTTCATGTTCAGATATTACCTAAGAACATATGTAAGATCTAATATATGGAACCACAAAAATGATAGGAGATTGAAAAGTCTTTTCTCCTGAGACATTTATACTTTTTCTTTATGAACTGAGAGATTAACTGGTATCTTAGAAAATTTTCAGAAGCAGAAAGCCCCCAAATTTGTTACAATATTGTTTCATTTTCAGTAAAAAAATATATTTAAAAGACAAAGTAAAATCATGCGATACTCCTTTTTAAAAATATGTACCAATAAAATGATTCTTTTATAATTAACTAATTGCATAGAAAATGAACCTACCCATCTGAGGAGAACAGAAGTCTTCTAGATATGATTAATTAGGATCATCATGTTTTTTTCTGATGGAAATTATATTATAGATCTTAAATGCAGTTCTTATAGGAAGAACAAGTTTTATTGTATAATTTGCTAATAACTATTGTACTCCTATTAATTGTACTCCCTCTGTAATTTGTTATTGTTTAAATGTATCTTCTCATTTGTATGCAGAATGACACTGCAGATGTCAGTGGGAGACATTATATGTGAGTATGTCAATATAAATGAAATGAGAAATATTTAGAGCAATTCAGATGAATATTTATTGGAGTATATGAATTTTTTCCTTGAAAATACTGCAAAGAACCACAGAAAAAGAGTTTTACAACTGATGAGAGCACTTACAGGTTTGTATTTATAGTTGCTTTTAAATTATGTAAGTGTTATAATTCAAATGTGGAAAAGCTTAGAAAATGCTGGTCACATTAGTTTTTTGAAGTAGAACTTTCTCCTCTCAAAGTCTGTCACTATCCAATTAAAATGTTAATTAGTATTGATAGAACTTGGACATTTTACCTAGGTATTATTGAACCCTAATTTGAAAAATGGCAACCATGAAAATGTCCCATGTTTTTACACAAGACAAGTTTCGGTCTAATACATGCTTGAAAGTAATATTTTCAAATTAATATTTAATTTTAGCATTAGTAATGTGAAAGCATTTAAAATTATTATCTTTTATAGACAGATTTTCATAAATTGTTAAAATTAGGCTATACATTTGTTACTCATACTGAGTTGAGTCTTAACAAGATTGATTTTGAGATATGATTATGAAAAGAAAATCTTTTTATATTCTTGTCAAATTATGTGCAATTATAAAGACTTATTGTGTATTACTTCCCATATGTAAGGCTATTCTTGAGTTTTTCATTCCGTAGCATTGATTTGTCTCCCCTCTTATGTCAACAACTCCATATTGTGTAAATTAGGGTGGATTTCTAACATTGGAAAAAGCTAGTGTTTCTTATTCTTCTTTATTGAGAATTACTTGTTAAATCTTACATGTATATTTTCCACCCAGTTTGATTGTTTACAAAAATACTTTCATATTTTTTATTGGAATCAGGATCATATATACATTAATATACTATGTATATCTGTGAATTAAATTTTTGAATATTTGTACTTTCTTCAAGGCTTTGTTAAAAATATGACAATCATTAAAGTTTTTACCTTAACATTTGCATTTTAAAATTAATTTCTAAGCATTTATTATGTTTATGCTTTTAATTGCAATCCTTACACTATATGTATTTTTTCTGAACAGAAAAATAGATTTTTTAAACTATTTCTCTCCATCCTCATTAGTAAAGTCCTTATTTTGTAATGTTTCCAATGTTCTCTTAGATTTTACAATTATACAACTCTATCCTCAGTAAATACTATATTTAGATAACAAATATTTAAGCTCCTTAATTTTTTGGCTCATTGTACCCTTCCATTCTCAAAGCCATCAGTTGCCAATGAAGTGTTTCACATGTTACATCATTCTGACACTAACTCTTCTAGCTTTCACATTTATAGGACGCTTTTTTTGCAGTGGGCTCATCCAGATATTTCAGAAAAATCTTCCTATTCTAAGGTCAGTGGAATAACAACCTTATTTCCTTTTTTAGCTTTATTTCTCCTATAATGTAACATGACACAATTATGTATTCCAAGGATTAAGACATGGACATTTTTGTGGGGCTATTATTTTGCCTACAACAACTAATTATCATTTTCTCTGATCCATTTATCCTGACAGGTAAATCCAATCAATGTTAATAATCTGGTGTGAAAAGGACACTCTCTCTTATGTTTTATTTCATATATGCGTAAATTTAAATGTTAGAACATGTCATATATTCTAATTTTATTATGAGTTCTGTATAAATAAAAACTGAATGTTGAATATTAGCAAATATAACTTCATTATATTTACATGTAATTGGTTTTTCTTTTTTAATCTCTTAATGTGAAAATTATATTGCTTAGTTTCCTAATAGAAAACCATATTTAATTTAAAACCAGAAAAATTTGATCTTGTGATACTACTTGAAGCATCTGATGTATATTTTGTAAATTTAATTTGAAATTTTTGTATTAGTATTTGTAGGTAAGACTGACCTATTTCTATTTTGGAAGTACTGTTTTGATTTTGATAAAATTTATTCGCATTTCTAATAGAACATATAGACAAATCTTTCATTCCTATTCTCCACATTAGTGTAGCTACTGGTACTACTGTAGCATGAACTGTATCTTAAATATATGTTAGAACTCAGCTGTAAAATAATCTAGGCATGCTGCCATTTTGAAAGTAAATTTTTGACAATTTTTTTGGCATTTCATCTGTAGGAATTATCTTTTTAAAATTTTAATTTTTTATTTTATATTATTTATAGTAAGTTACTAAATTAACAAATTTCTTCAAGCGTTTCTAATTTTCACCAAATCTAAAATAAACTTTGATTATCTGTTTTTCAGTGCCATCCAACAACATGAGGATCTACATATCTGTATTTAATATCAAAATACTTAAAATTCTGAATGTCTGTCAATAACTAAGATCCTTACTTATCAAGGTCCTATGTAAAGTCAGCAGTTTACTTAGTGGAACTCTAACTGGTGAGCATAATTCTCTTTTATTTTGGTAAGAATAGGTTGTCTTTTTAGTTGAGACTCTTAGAAATGGTTTCAACATTCTTTGACATATGACCTAAGTTTTAAAAGATGCTGAAAATTTAAATAGAATAAATTGTCACAGAATGATAACATCACCATTGAATAACTGAATTAAAAAAAAGCTGAAATTATTGTTTACTGTTGCTAAGTGGGAATATGCTAGTTGGACATGATTTCTTTTAGTACAGTAGCATGATGGTCACATATAGGCTTTCTTGGCATCATGAAGTGCAAATATTGGTGAATTTTCTGAGGCATCAGAGATTTCTAACCATTATATATAAAAGTGTATTTTTTGGTGTGATTATTGTTTAGTGGTTGTAACATAAAGATATATTTATTAAAGTAAGTTCATCCCTAATTAGTTGACTTTCAGAAGATAGAGACAGAAACTGATTTATTTTGCGAAAGTGTATTCACTGAGCCAAGTAGTTATTGAGTGAATAGTTTTAAACTTTTCTGGTGAGTCCTTGGCTACAGTATAATATTACATTTCTAATTAGTGGGACATTTGGTGCTATAGAAGAAACTATCAAATATCGTCCAGATCTTCTCAATTGTTGATTCTTTTTGTAGATGAGTGTTCTGAAAGCTTTTGATGTCCAGTTTGTGTATCACTCAGAATAATTTCATCCAGTTTTTAAAATTGAATTTGTTGTTTAGGAAAATTCATGTTTACAGTAGAATTGAAAGAAAGGTACAGAGATTTGCCATATACCACCTGATCCCACACATATATACCCTTCCCTATGATCAACATCTTCCACCAAATTACTATATTGGTTATAATTTATTAACCAACATGGATACATTGTTATCACCCAAAGTTTATAATTTATATTAGGGATCACTCTTGATGTTCGCATTCTATGGGTTTGCACAAATATAATGGTGTGTATCCACCATTATAGAATAACACAGAGTAGTTTTACTGCCATACAAATCTTTCATTTTTTTAATATTCATCTCTCTCTTCTCCCTAATCCCTGATCTTTTTATTATCTCCATAGCTTTTCCTTTTTTAGAATGACATAATATATATTGGAATCCTAATTCATTTAGTCTTTTTAGATTGTCTTCTTTTACATAGTAGTATATATTTATTTTTCATCCATGTCTTTTCATTTCTTTTGGGAAATAAATAATATTTCATTGTTTTGATATCCACATTGATTAGTCTATTTGTCTACTGAAGAACATCTTAGTTACTTCCAAGTTTTGGAATTACAAATTCCAAATAAATGAATTATGACTAAAGATGCCATAAACACCTGTATGCAGGTTTTTTTGTGGATCTAAGTTTTTAACTCTTTTGGGTAAATACCAAGGAGCATGTTTGCTGGATCCTATGTTAAGAGTGTGTTCAGTTTTTGTAAGAAACTGTCAAACTACCCTTCAAAGTGTCCATATGATTTTTGTATTCTCATTAGTAAAAACTGCAGAACAGTTGGCAAATAACTCTGCCCAAATCTTTCTACTAAGAGATTTGATTAAACTCTAGACCTGCTTCTAGCAGCCTAAGCCTGTATTTCTCAGATGACCCCAAGACTCCCATTGAAATGCCTGCCTGAGAAAGCTCAACACTGCCAGGAAAATTTACTGTTTGTTTTAGCCAATTTCTGATGATAGGCCTCTGATCACTCCTAGAGCATTTACTAAAAGGGCTTACAATTGTGAACATATATCTCCTACAATTCAGAATTGTGTTTCTCAAGGACCTGAGGGCCATGCCTCTAAAATATAATTATCAGGAATGATATCTCTGTCTCCTAGTCTCTGTTAGAGGATAAATTGCTAACTTCAATAAATGCCAGTTAGCAAACATAGATGGCCTAATCTCATTTACACTAACTCTCTGTGTTTTTTCACTTTGCTCACTCTACTGAGGCTTTGCTCTCTCCCCTTTCCCACTCCCCCTTTACAAAAGCCCATCACCTCTGTAGAAACTGGAATGGTGATGAAACCTTTCTTATACTGTCAATAATTACTGAATACCATTTGTTTCCACTACATTAACTAGTGTTTGGACGCGTTTATCTTTGACACTAGCAAGGCATATGAGTTCCTTTTTATCAACATTCTTGCTGCATTTGAAATTTTTGATGTTCTGGATATTAGTCATTCTATTAGGTGTGTAATTGTATTTTGCCTCATTTTAATTTGCATTTCTGGTACTGGTTGTTGTGAATATCTGCCTCAGTAAGTTGTGATTCTGTGTATTTATCTGTCTTTAATTTGGAAGGCTGTGGTTTGCATTGTGGTCTCAATTTTCTTATAAATCTAAGATGAATACGGTCACATGTCAAATAATGATGTTTTGCTCAACAATGGTCCACATCAACAATGGTGGTCCCATAGGATTATTTTAGAACCGAATGTCGTGTAAGAAATAGAAAGATATGTAGTTCAGAAAGTTCAGAAAGACTTTTATTTTTTCTGACCAGAGCAATGTCTGTGGGGCTTGGCAAATAATTCTCTCTCACTCACAGCATCACAATTATGGGTACACAGATTACATCCAATCAGACAATGACTTGTTTCAACATAAAGGAGCCTGCTCTTTCTAGTACTGAATACTCTGAGAGTGCTACAGCCCTCCTAGATCTAGCTCATTGGTCTTCAGAGTACATGGCTGTACATTCTTCATTGAGAACCTAAGATCCTGTAGAAGGACATAGGTCCACAGTAGCTACCTTCTCAAGTATTAAGTGCCACTGCCACTCTAGTAAAAGCTTTCTGTGGTAGTGTAGAACCAGCCTGTACCTGTACTTTGGAAATACTTTCAGGTTGTAATGACATAAAACATAGATAAATTTTATTTCTCCCACCAATTTAGTATCAGAGAGACCTTTGTGCTAAATATGGTGAATAAAACCAAAAACAAATTTCCAAAGTCAAAATATTGCATCCTCAGTTTTATGCCCTCTGCATGTTAAATACCCTTTTATTTTTTAGGAGTACCACAAAGTTTCTTAATATGATCAACTGCTCTAACATGCAGCCATATTGGTATGACACCCTCCTACATTCATTCACCCCTCTATCTTCATTTCTTATTCCTTCTGATTCTAAGGCTACCTTCACTCTCTCCTGATAGTCACTTTTATGGTAATCCACACCTTACTCAGCCTGTTTCTTCTAAATATTTCCGATCAATCCAGCTCACATCACTGTTCACGGTACAGAATTGACAGCTTTGATGTTCTATGTTTTACCCTGTTGGAAGGAAGCAGGGGTAGGGCTGTGATACAGTGTTTATAAAGTCTATGGTAGTGTACAGGAATGTCCTAGACCTTCACACTCACTACTCACTCACTACACAACCAGTCCTGCAAGCTTTATTCATAGTAAGTGACCTATAAGAACATACCATTTTTAAAATTTTTACATAATATTTTTAGTGAACCTTTCCTATGTTCAGATACACAAATAATCATTGTGTTACAAATACCTATAGTATTCAGTACAATAACACACTTTATAGGTTTTCAGCCTAACAGCAATAGGCCATCCCATATAACCTAGGTGCGTGTGTGGTAAGCTGTATGTATGTACCATCTAGGTGTGTGCAAGTGCACTCTATAATGTTCATACAATGACAAAATTGCCTAATGATCTCTCTCTTAGAAATTATCTCTCTCATTAAATTGCATATGATTGCAGCTGATTTTTCAGTTCGTTCAGCCTTTTTACTTGTCAGGACAGAGTGGTGACTTCCAAGCTTCTTATATGCTGGAACACTAACCAGAAGTCCCATTTTTTCCCCCTTAACTATTTGTTCAATAATTTGCCGGGAGAGTGACTTGGGAAAGACATTTATGAACCAGGAGAACAGATATAGAACACCTGTGATACAAACAAGTATAACTAGGAATATTATATAAAGGGGCTAGAAGGCAGTCCAGAATCACAACTCAAGGTTTTCCATACTTGATTAAAAGTCCCAATAAATCCTTGAATCTATTATAGATGGCAAGGTTGCCTTTTCTTGCAAAACTATGAAAAACATGTTCATGAAAGAGAAGATTAAAGAGGAGTCTGAGAAAGCAACATCTTAATGTACCATAAATAGTTGGAGACATTGAAGTCAGGGAGTTGATTTTCAAGAAAATTTCAACAAGAGGCGAGGTCAAGAATATCAGATTATGTGGGGATACTTTGCAAAGATTAGTGACATCAATTTGTGTAATTACTATCAACATGTAGTGTACTACATACAAGTAGAAAACTACCTTTATGCTGAATTATTTTGGTCCGGGATTTTATAATGTTTTAGACTTGGATTACTTCAGAATTCTCCTTAGGAAGTCTTATCAGAGTGGTATATTTGTAGCTAGTATTTTCAAATCAAAACTCTAAACGTGATCAGAATTACATGACTCTATGATTCATTTATTCATTAATTCATTTATTGGTATATTTATGCAAGTATTATTTTAAGAATCATCTTTAACATCCATTCTCTTTCATGTTAATGAATTTTTAACTGATTTCTGGTAGTAATTATCTTTTGAATGATAGTTTCTTATTCTTTGAATTAAGAACAATTTTTTTTGATTTCATATAATTGAGATTCATCTAACTCAAAATGTGTCTTAATGATTCCATATCCTGGTTTTTACATGAAAGAAAATGTGGTATTTAGAAAGTGGAAAAAGAATTTATTGTTTTCAGAAATGATTTCTTAAAACTAAATATATTTTATTAGTTCTAGGATATTTTTTATTTTCATATGTTTTTATAATTTTAATGTGTTTCATAATGCAGTACTCATTTGCTTCCCATCTCCTTTCTCTAGGTGGTCATTCCTTATACCACTAAGTTAGAGGCATCCAATCTGCAGTATATTTTGATAAATATACTGGAATATGGAAAGATAAATAAATTCAATATTAATAACAGAAGTTGCACTTTAGAAATTATTCATTATAAACAGCTAATTCCCAAATATATTATGTAGAGAATTATTAGAAATCTTTTTTTTTTAAATTCATTTTTATTGTTAGGCTTATTGGGGTGACATCTGTTAGCAAGGATTACATAGGTTTCAGGCATACACTTCTACAGTGCACTGTCAGCTTGTTGTAAAATAAGTTCACCACCTAATGTGACTTCTCTTTCCATCACCTTATATTTAGCTTCCCCCCCCTCCTCTCCCACCCCCTCCCCTTTCTCCCCTCCCTAACTCACTCATTCCCAAACAAACATTGAACTATTGATTGTGTCCATGGGTTGTTTGCTTGTTTGTTCATTTCTTTCTCTTTGTTGCTTTCAGTTTTATATTCCACATATGAGTGAAGTCATACAGTTCCTTGTTTTTTCTGTCTGCCTTATTTCACTAAACATGATGATCTCTAGGTCCATCCATTTTGTCACAAATGGCAATATTTCATCTTTTCTTATAGCTGAGTAATATTCCATTGTGTATATGTACCACAGCTTCTTTATCCAGTCATCTGTCGCAGGGCACTTTGGTTGTTTCCATGTTTTGGCCACTGTGAACAGCACTGCGATGAACATTGGGGTACATAAGTCTTTGAGGACAAAGGATTTCAAGTCTTTTGGGTAGGTCCCCAGAAGGGGGATTGCTGGGTCACATGGTAATTCCATTCCCAATTTTCTGAGGACCCTCCACACTGCCTTCCACAGTGGTTGTACCAGTTTGCACTCCCACCAGCAGTGTACCAGAGTTCCTTTTCCTCCACACCCTCTCCAGCACTTGTTATTCCTTGTCTTGTTGATAATAGCCATTCTCACAGGTGTGAGGTGGTATCTCATTGTGGTTTTGATTTGCATTTCCCTGAGAGCTAATGAGGATGAGCATTTTTTCATGTCTGCTGGCCATTTGTATTTCTTCATGGGAGAAGTGTCTGTTTAGTTCTTCTGCCCACTTTTTAATTGGGTTGTTTGATTTTTGTTGTTAAGTCGTATTAATTCTTTATGTATTTTAGATATTAGACCCTTATCTGATGCATTATTTGCAAATATTTTCTCTCATTCAGTTGGCTGTCTCTTTGCCTTGTTGATGGTTTCTTTTGCTGTGCAGAAGCTTTTTAGTTTGATATAGTCCCATTCATTTATTTGTGCTTTTACTTCCCTTGCCTTTGAGGTCAGGTTCATGAAATCCTCCTTGAGGTCTATAAGGTTAGTACCAATGTCTTCTTCTATACAGTTTATTGTTGCAGGTCTGATATGAAAGTCTTTAATCCATTTCAAGTTAATTTTTGTATATGGAGAGAGTTCACAGCTCAAGTTCATTCTTTTGCATATGTTTTTGCAGTTTTCCCAGCACCACCTACTGAAGAGGCTGTCTTTTCCCCATTGTATGTTTTTTGCTCCTTTATTGAAAATTATTTGTCCATAAATTTGTGGGTTTATTTCTGGGTTTCAGTTCTATTCCATTGGTCTATATTTCTGTTCTTCTGCCAGTACCAAGCTGTTTTGACTATTGATGCTTTGTAATATAAATTGAAGTCAGGGAATGTAATGCCACCAGCCTTATTCTTTTTATGTAGTATTGCTTTGGCAATTTGAATTCTTTTATGGTTCCATATAAATTTACTAATTCTTTTATCTAGTTCACGAAAGTATGATTGTGGGATTTTGATGGGTATTGCATTAAATCTGTAGATTGCTTTGGGCAGAATGGCCATTTTACCAATGTTAAGTCTTCCTATCCATGAACAGGGGAAAAGGAATCTTTGGAATTTTTTAATATGAAGGATCATGTCATCTGCAAATAGTGACAATTTGACCTCTTCTTTCCCAATTTGGATACCTTTGATTCCTTTCTCTTGCCTGATTGCTGTGGCTAGAACTTCCAGTACTATATTAAATAACAGTGGTGACAGGGGCCATCCCTGTCTTGTTCCTGATTTTAGGGGAATAGGCTTCAGCTTTTCCCCATTCAGTATGATGTTAGCTGAGGGTCTCTCATATATGGCCTTTATTATGTTGAGATATTTTCCTTCTATACCTATTTTATTTAGTTTTGATCATAAATGGATGTTGTACCTTGTCGAAAGCTTTTTCTGAATCTATTGAAATGACCATATGGTCTTTATCTTTGATTTTGTGTATGTGGTGTATCACATTGATTGATTTTCATATGTTGAACCATCCTTGTGCTCCCGGGATGAATCCCACTTGATCATGATGTATGATCTTTTTGATGCATTGTTGTATTCTGTTTGCTAATATTTTGTTCAGGATTTTTGCATCTGTGTTCATCAGAGATA
>PVJL010008412.1:0-66923 GCA_004026885.1 Lyroderma lyra
GGGATTATATTAAACTAAAAAGCTTCTGCACAGCAAAAGAAACCATCAACAAGGCAAAGAGACAGCCAACTGAATGGGAGAAAATATTTGCAAATAACGCATCAGATAAGGGTCTAATATCTAAAATATATAAAGAACTAATAAGACTTAACAACAAAAAAACAAACAACTCAATTAAAAAGTGGGCAGAAGAACTAAATAGACACTTCTCCCATGAGGAAATACAAATGGCCAACAGACATATGAAAAAATGCTCATCCTCATTAGCTATCAGGGAAATGCATTTGATTTTTGTATATTGATTTTGTAGCCTCCAACTTCAATGTATTTGTTTATTGTTTCTAATAGCTTTCTGGTGGAGTCTTTTGAATTTTCTACATAAAGGATCATGTTTCCTGCAGATAGTAACAGTCTGACTTCTTCTCTCCTGATTTGGATACACTTTATTTCTTTCTCTTGCCTGATTACTCTAGCTAGACTTTCCAGTACTATATTGAATAGCAGTGGTGACAGAGGGCATCACTGTCTTGTTCCTGATTTTAGGGGAATGGCTTCAGCTTTTCCACATTTAGTATGATATTAGCTGAGGTTTTGTCATATATGGTCTTTATTATATGGAGGTACTTTCTTTTTATAAATATTTTATTCAGTGTTTTGATCATAAATGAATGTCATCAAATGCTTTTTCTGCATTGATTGACATGATCATATGGTTTTTATCTTTTATTTTGCTTATGTGGTGTATCACATTGATTGAGTTGCATATGTTGAATGATCTTTGTGCTCTTCACATGAATGCCACTTGACTGTGGTGTATAATTTTTTTTTATGTATTGTTGTATTCTATTGGCTAATATTTTCTATGGGATTTTTGCATCTATGTTTATCAGAACTATTGGTCTATAATTTGTGTGTGGCGTGTGGTGTGTGTGTGTGTGTGTGTGTGTGTGTGTGTGTGTGTGTGTGTGTGTTATCCATACCAGACCAGACTTTGGTATTAAGGTGATGTTGGCCTTGTAGAATGAGTTGGGAAGTATTGCCTCATCTTCAATTGTTTGAAATACTTTGAGGAGGATAGGCTTTAGTTCTTCTTTGATTGCTTGGTAAAACTCATTGACGAAACCATCTGGTGTGGAGCTTTTGCATTTGGGAAGGCTTTGAATGATTGTTTCAATTTAGATTATCCATTTCTTCTTGTTTCAATCTAGGTAGATTATACATTTCTAGAAACTTGTCCATTTCTTCTAGGTTATTAAATTTGGCGGCATAAACCTCTTCATATTATTTTCTTATGATCCTTTGTACTCCTGTGGTATCAGTCATAATTTCTCCGCTTTCATTTCTAATTTTGGATATTTGCGTACTTTCTTTTTGTCCTTTCATGAGCCTAGCCAGAGGTTTGTCAATTTTATTGATTTTTTTCAAAGAACCAGGTCTCTGTTGCATTAATTTTTCCTGTTGACTTTCTGTTCTCAATTTCATTCTTTTTCTTTTTTTTTTTTTTTTCTTTTTTTTTTTTTTTTTTTTTTTTTTTTTTTTTTTTTTTTTTTGTATGTGGGTAGCTCTCTAGATGGGAGTCGAACCCAGGCCGCAGCACTGATAGCACCGGAGCCTTAAGCCACTGCACCACCAGAGAACTCCCTCTGTTCTCAATTTCATTGAGTTCTGCTCTAATTTCTATTATTTCTTTCTGCTTACTTTGGTTTATTCTGTTCTTTTTCTGGTTTTTAAAGATGGAATGTTAGGATGTTTACTTGTGATTTTTTGTTTGTTTCTTTTTTTGAAGTGTTTTTATGTTTTTTCTTAATTCATTTTTATTGATGGACCTTTTGGGGTGACATCTGTTAACAAGATTTACATAGGTTTCAGGCATACAGTTCTTAAGATAGGCCTGTAATGATATAAATTTTCCTCTTATTACTGCTTTCACTGCATCCCAATAATTTTGATATGTTGTATTTTCATTGTCATTATTTTCTATGTATTTTTAATCTCTTCTTTTTTTCTTCTTTGATCCAGTCATTTTTCAAAAAGTTGTTGTTTAATCTCCATGTATATGTGATTTTTTTCTGTGTTTTTTTTGTATGCTTTTGTTTTTGTTTTTATTTTGCAGTTCAAAGCTCCAATTTCAAAGCTTTGTACACTCAGAATACACTCGGTATTTCAACCTTCTTGAATTTGTTAAGGCTAGTTTTACATCCCAGCATATTGTCTATCCCTGAAAATGTTCCATGTGCAGTAGAAAAGAATCTATAGTCTTTTGTTGTTGGATGAAGTGTCCTGTAAATGTCCCATTGCTGTGATGTATCTTTTAAAGCTGACATTTTCTTATTTATTTTCTGTTTAAATGATCTGTTAATGGCTGTTAAGGGGGTGTTTAGGTCCCCTACTATAATTGTGTTTTTGCCAGTTCTCCTTTTAGATGTGTTAGTAGTTGCTTTGTAAGTTTTGCTGCTTCCTGATTGGGGGCATATATATTAATGTGTGTCATGTCTTCTTGTTTTTGTAGTGTTCCTTTTATTACTATTAAGTATCGATTTTTGTCTCTTGTTACCTTTTATATCCTGAAGTTTTTTTCATCAGATATCAGTGTTCTATGGATGCCATTTTCTTGGAGTATTGTTTTTCCATCCTTTCACTCTGAGTGTGTGCTTGTACTTATGGCTGAGGTGTGTCTCTTGGAAACAGCATATGGATGGATTTTGTTTTCTAATCCAGTTTTCTACCCTCTGCCTTTTTATTGTTGAGTTCAGTCTATTTACATTTAGGGTGATGATTGATATATGAGGACTTCCTATGGGCATTACTTTCTCCCTTCTTTAATTCTTTTTGTTGTCCCAACTCTTCCTTATTTATTTTGATTTTTTTTTTTCAAATCGAATAGCCTCCTTCAGTATTTCATGAAATGCCAGCCTCATGCTGAAGAATTTCCTCAGCTTCTGTATATCTGTTAAGGTCTTTATTCCTCTTTCATATCTAGAGGACAATTTTACTGGATAATTTATTCTTGGCTGGAAATTTCTGTCTTTTAATATTTTGACTATTTGATTCCACTCCCTCCTGGCTGGTAGAGTTTCTGCTGAGGGCACTGATGATACCCTGATGCACTTTTCTTTAAGGGCTATAGGTTTTTTATTTTCCTAGCTGCCTAGAGAATTCTCACTTTGTCTATAATTTTTTACATCTTCAGTGTAATGTGCTTTGGAGAAGATTTGCTAGGATCCAGGTAGTTAGCAGACCTATCTTTTTCTTGATTTTGGGGTTCCAGATCTTTCCATAGGTTTGGAATGTTCTTGTCTACTATTTTTTTGAGTAAGCTCTCTTTAGAGTTCATTCTGCACCTTCTGCTGTTCCTATCATTCTAATGTTGTTTTTTCTAATGGAGCCTGATAGTTCTTAAAGAGTTCTTTCAGTTCTTTTTTTCTCTGAAGTCCCTATCTTTTTCTTTCTGTGTTGTTTCCATATTTTAATCTTCAATATCACTAATTCTGTCCAGCATCTTGTTGACCCTGTTTCCTATGGTAGTTAGTTCATTTCTCAGTTCTTTAATTGCATTGTTTATCTCTCAGATTTCTATTTGATTCTTTTATATTTTCAATTTGTTTGTTAAAATGGTTCCTTTGTTCACAGATTTTTTTTTTAACTTAGATAATCTATCTTGGTCTGGGTACTCTGCCAACATTCTTTCAGCTCTCTGAGTGTCTTAAGAACTGCAGCCTTATATTCTGTGCCACTGAGATTGTATATTTCCAGATCTATAAGTTTCTTTATTGCAAATTTTTTCATTTTGTTTCTGAGCAGCTTTGAATCCTAAGGTACTCATTGTGTTTGATGTGCTTCTTATTCTGGACATGAGGGTGTTTTCCATGGTAGATATAGACAGATCTTCATTCCTTCCTTCCTTTCTTCCCTCCTTCTTTTTCTCCCTCCCTCTTTTCTTTCTTTCTTGCTTGCTTTCTTTTTCTTTCTTTTTCTTCCCAGTTAGTATTACGGTAGGGTCTTCCAATATATTTCTCTTAATTATTCGTACTCCTATCTCTGGAGGCTTTTCTGCAAGGTGGGCTTCCCTTCTTTTGATTCAGTCACCTTGGTCTCAATATACTTCCTTTTTTGGAAAATATGGTAGGTGATGGTGTACTTTTCCTCCGAGATCAGTGGGAAATACTTCTGTGCCTATGTTTTGGAGTTTTCCTGAGCTCTACTGCCAGTATACATAGATGCAAGGTTTGTTTGCCTCTTTTTTTATTCCAGCTGGCTGTAGAGCAGACGTGAGGTAGAGTTAGCAGGGCAAGCTTTGAGAGAGAGATAGGGAAAGCAGCCAGACTCAGTGTCTGGTTTCTGCCTGGCTTTGGGGGGTAGTGTGCTCTGCAGCTCTTTTGCTTTCTGCAGTAACTCCCCTGGTTGCTTACTCCATTGCAACACTAGCCTGTTCATCAGGGAAGTCCAGGTGGGCTGGTGCAGGACAACCCAGAAACAGGCTGTGATCACTTTGGTCATGGGCCGAGTGCTTGCCACTGACTCAGCCTTTCTCCTAAGCCTGCATTTCACCCAGGACCATGGTTTGTTTGCTTTTTTTTTTTTTTTTGCCTTTTTGGGGTTTTTTCTGGTCAGTGTTTCCACAGCAGTTGGCTTTCAGTTTCAAATTCACACAAAGCCAATTTGTGGTGCCATGCTGCAACTGGGGGCCCTATTTTGCTTAGGGAAGTTCAGATACTTTGTTCAGCCTCTAACCTGTCCAGGGTGTGGTGCTCCAACTGAGGCTCTAGTGCACTGTAGCTCAGTCAGGGTTTCAACTGGCCCATGGTCTCACAGGATTTCAGCCTTTCTTGCCTCTGTTCTTGTCGGCCACTCTTGCCTCTGCTCTTGTTGCCACTCTGCCTCCAACATGCCTGAGATGGTGTTGCTCTTTAGCTAGTGTCCTCTGGTTCCCTCTTAATTCCTTCAATCAGCCCCAGGCAGACCACAGCTGCATCTTAACTCTACTGCTTCCCTCCTCTCCCATTCACCCCTTTTTCTCTCACCTTCAGGTATTTTCTTGCTGTTTGAATCTCTCAGCTAAGACTGTGCCACTCAGGTTTTCCTGTGTTGGATCCTAGTTGTTCAATTGTTTTTTTCAGAAGAGATTTCAGGGATCTTCTCTCTCATTGTCATCTTGGGTCTCCCTTCAGATTTCACTTTTTTATTTCTAATACTCCATTGTATATATGTACCACCTCTTTTTTCCCCAATCGTCTATTGATGGGCACTTAGGTAGCTTCCATATCTTGGCTATTATAAATAGTGCTGCAGAAAACATAGGGGTGCACATGTTTTTTTGAATAGGTGTTTAGGATTTTTTCAGATAAATACTCTTAAGTGGAATTGCTGGGATATAAGGTAGTTCTATTTTTTTAATTTTTTGAGGCTCCTCCAAACTGTTTTCCATAGTAGCTGCACCAACTTGCAGTCCCACCAACAGTACCCAAGAGTTCCCTCTTTTCCACAGCCTTGCTAGACTTCTTGTCTGTTGATTTGTTGATGATTGCAATTCTGACAAGAGTTAGGTGGTATCTCATTGTGATTTCAATTTTCATTTATTTGATGATCAGTGATATTGAGCATCTTCTCATATGTCTGTTGGCCATCTGCATGTCCTCGTTGGAGAAATGTTTATTCAGGTTATCTTCTCATTTATTAATTGAATTTTTTGTTTAGTTTTGAGGGTTTTTGGGGGGTTGAGTTGTATATGTCTCTTTTTTAATTTTAGATATTAGCTCCTTATCAGACATAGCATTGGCAAATATCCTCTCTCGTTCAGTAGATTGCCTTTTCATTTTGTTGATGGAATATTGTGCTGTGCAAAATATTTTTAGTTTGATGTAGTCCCATTTGTTTATATTTTCTTTTGTTTCTCTTGCCCAATGAGATACTAATACATTAGAAAAAACATTACTAAAAATAATGTTTAAGAGTTTACTGCCTATGTTTTCTTCTAGAAGTATTCTAGTTTCAGTCCTCACATTTAATTCTTTAATCCACTTTGCATTTCTTCATATACATGGAGCAAGAAGGTAGTCTAGTTTCATTATTTTGGATGAATCTGCTCACTTTTCCCAACACCATTTATTGAATAGACTTTACCTCATTGCATATTTTTTCTCCTTTGTCATAGATTAAATGACTATCAAGCTGTGGGTTTATTTCTGGACTCTTAATTTTGTTGCATTAATCTAGATGTCTTTTTTTATGCCAGTAGCACATCGTTTTGATTACTATAATTTTTTAGTATAGTTTGATTTTGGTTAGCATGATGACTCCAATTTTGTTCTTCTTTCTCAAGATTGTTGTAGCTATTAAGGGACTTTTGTGGTTCAATATAAATTTTAAAATTTTATGTTGTTCTGTGAAAAATTCCATTAGTGTTTTGATGGTGGATGCATTGAACATAGATTGCTTTGTGTAGCATGGACATTTTAAAAATGCTAAGTCTTCTTATCCATCAGCATTGTATACAAGCACTGCCTGAAAAAAAAATTCCAGCTATAAATGCCTCCATTTTTTCATATGAAATAGGTGGATACTTTTCAGAAAACCTTCATATGCTTTCACTTATTTGTATCTTCTTCAGTGTCTTATAGTTTTCCAAGTACTAGTGTTCTACCTTTTTAATTAAATTTATTCCTACATATTTTTGATACAATTGTAAATAAGATTGTTTTCTTAATTTCTATTTCTGACTGTACATTATTGGTATATAAAAATGTAACCAAATTCTGATTATAAATTTTGTATCTGGCTAGTTTTCTGAATTCATTTTTCAGTTCTCACAGTTTTTTGGTGGAATCTTAGGATTCTATATGTATAATATTATGTTATCGGAAAATAATGCCAACTTTATGTTTTTCCACATTTCAATCCCTTTTATTTCTTTTTCTTGTTTGATTGCTGTGGCTGAAACTTCCAATAATATGTTGAATAAAAATGGTGAATCTGGGGCATCCTTTTCTTGTTCTTTTTTTTTTTAATTCATTTTTATTGTTAGACTTATTGGGGTGACATCTGTTAGCAAGGATTACATAGGTTCCAGGCATACAATTCTACAGTGCATTGTCAACTTGATGTATAATAAGTTCACGCTTCTGGCTTTTCCCCATTGAATATAATGTTAACTATGGGTTTGTCATATATGGCCTTTATTATGTTGAAGTATGTTTCTTCTATTCCAACTTTGCTTAGAGTTTTTATCATAAATGAATGCTACATTTTGTCACTTTTTCTGCATCTATTGATAGGAACATATAGCTTTTATCTTTAATTGTATATATGTAATGTATCATGTTTATTGATCTGTGAATATCAAAACAACCTGGCAACTCAGAAATAATTCCACTTGATCATAGTGTATTATCTTTTTAGTGTACTGCTAAATTCTGTTTTTAATGTTTTGTTGAGTATTTTTGCAACATTTTTCACCAGGGATATCAGCCTATAATTTTTTTGTGTGATGTATTTGTTTGGTTTTGGAGACAGGATAATCATAACCTGATAAAATTTTTTGGAATAATTTGAGAAGAATATGTGTTAATTCTTCTTTAAATGTTAGGTAAAATTCACCTCTAAAGCCATTATTTCAGGATTTCTGTTTGTTGGGAGATTCTTTTAATACTAATTTGATGTCAGTAATATTCAGTTATTTCATATTTTTTCTTTTTCTTCTTAATTCAGCCATGGCAGATTGTATATTTCTAGGAATTTATTTATTTCTTCCATATTTTCTGTTTTGTTGACATATAATTGCTAATAACATTTTTTATAATATTTTGTATTTCACTTGTCGCTTCTCTTTTATCTTTGATTTTATTTATTTGGGCCTTCTCACTTCTTTCTTGATGAGTTTGGTTAAAAGCTTATCAATTTGTTTATCTTTTTTTTTAATTCACTTTTATTGTTAGACTTATTGGGGTGACATCTGTTAGCAAGGATTACATAGGCTTCAGGCATACAATTCTACTGTGCATTGTCTACTTGTTGTATAATAAGTTCACCACCCAGTGTGAGTTCTCTTTCCATCACCTTATATTTAGCTTCCCCTCCCTCCTCTCCCACCCCCTCCCCTTTCTCCACTCCCTAACCCACTCCTTCCCAAATAAACATTGAACTATTGATTGTGTCCATGGGCTGTTTGTTGGTTTGTTTGTTCATTTCTTTTCTCTTTGTTGCTTTCAGTTTTATATTCCACATATGAGTGAAGTCATACAGTTCTTTGTTTTTTCTGTCTGGCTTATTTCACTAAGCATGATGACCTCCAGGTCCATCCATTTTGTTGCAAATGGCAATATTTCATCTTTTCTTACAGCTGAGTAATATTCCATTGTGTATATGTACCACAGCTTCTTTATCCAGTCATCTGTCACAGGGCACTTTGGTTATTTCCATGTCTTGACCACTGTGAACAGCACTGCAATGAACATTGGGGTACATAAGTCTTTGCAGACAAAGGTTTTCAAGCCTTTTGGGTAGATCCCCAGAAGGGGGATTGCTGGGTCAAATGGTACCTCCATTCCCAATTTTCTGAGGAACCTCCACACTGTCTTCTACAGTGATTGTACCAGTTTGCATTCCCACCAGCAGTGTACGAGAGTTCCTTTCTCTCCAAATCCTCTCCAGCACTCGCTATTCCTTGTCTTGTTGATAACAGCCATTCTAACAGGTGTGAAGTGGTATCTCATTGTGGTTTTGATTTGCATTTCCCTGATAGGTAATGAGGATGAGAATTTTTTCATATATCTGCTGGCCATTTGTATTTCTTTGTGGGAGAAGTGTCTGTTTAGTTCTTCTGCCCACTTTTCAATTGGGTTGTTTGTTTTTTTGTTGGTAAGTCTTATTAGTTCTTTATATATTTTAGATATTAGACCCTTATCTGATGCGTTATTTGCGAATATTTTCTCCCATTCAGTTGGCTGTCTCTTTGTCTTGTTGATGGTTTCTTTTGCTGTGCAGAAGCTTTTCAGTTTGATAAAATCCCAATCATTTATTTGTGCTTTTACTTCTCTTGCCTTTGAAGTTAGGTTCATGAAGTCCTCCTTGAGACTTAGGTCTATAAGTTTAGTACCAATGTTTTCTTCTACACAGTTTATTGTTGCAGGTCTGATATGAAGGTCTTTAATCCATTTCGAGTTAATTTTTGTATATGGAGAGATTTCACAGCTCAAGTTTATTCTTTTGCATAAGTTTTTCCAGTTTTCCCAACATCACTTACTAAAGAGGCTGTCTTTTCTCCATTGTATATTTTTTGCTCTTTTATCAAAAATTATTTGTCGATAAATTTGTGTGTTTATTTCTGGGTTTTCAGTTCTATTCCATTGGTCTCTATTTCTGTTTTTCTGCCAGTACCAAGCTGTTTTGACTATTGATGCTTTGTAATATAAATTGAAATCAGGGAATGTAATGCCACCAGCCTTATTCTTTTTATGCAGTATTGCTTTGGCAATTCGAAGTCTTTTATGGTTCCATATATATTTAGTAATTCTTTTATCTATTTGACAAAAGTATGATTGTGGGATTTTAATGGGTATTGCATTAAATCTGTATATTGCTTTGGGCAGAATGGCCATTTTAACAATGTTAAGTCTTCCTATCCATGAAGAGGGGATATTTTTCCACCTCTTAAAGTCTGTTCCAATTTCTTTCAAAAGTGTCATATAGTTTTCCGTGTATAAGTCTGTCACGTTCTTCGTTAAGTTAATTCCCAGGTATTTCATTCTTTTTGTTGTGATAGCAAAGAGAATTGACTCCCTCATTTCTTTTGCTGTGGATTCACTGTTTGTATAAAGGAATGCTGTTGATTTTTTACATTGATTTTGTATCCTGCGACTTTACTATATTTGTTTATTGTTTCTAATAGTTTCCTGGTGGAATCTTTGAAATTTTTTATATAAGGGATAATGTCATCTGCAAATAGTGACAATTTGACCTCTTCTTTCCCAATTTGGATACATTTGATTCCTTTCTCTTGCCTCATTGCTGTGGCTAGAACTTCCAGTACTATCTTAAATAGCAGTGGTGACAGGGGGCATCTCTGATCTTGTTCCTGATTTTAGGGGAATAGGCTTTAGCTTTTCTCCATTCAGTATGATGTTAGCGAAGGGTCTATCATATATGGCCTTTATTATGTTGAGATAATTTCCTTCTATACCTATTTTATTTAGTGTTTTGATCATAAATGGAAGTTGTATCTTGTCAAAAGCTTTTTCTGCATCAATTGAAATGACCATATGGTCTTTATCTTTGATTTTGTTGATTTTTGTATGTTGGACCATCCTTGTGCTCTTGGGATGAATCACACTTGATCTTGATGTATGATCTTTTTGATGCATTGTTGTATTCTGTTTGCTAATATTTTGTATAGAATTTATGCATTTGTGTTCATCAGAGATATTGGTCTATAGTTTTCTTTCTTTGTGTTGTCTTTGCCAGGCTTTGGTATTAGAGTAATGTTGACCTCATAGAACGAGTTAGGAAGTATTGCTTCCTCTTCAATTTTTTGGAAGAGTATGAGGGTGATAGGTGTTGATTCTTCCTTGAATGCTTGGTAAAACTCATTGGTGAAACCATCTGATCCAGGGCTTTTGCTTTTAGGGAGATTATGAATAGTCGTTTTAATCTCCTCACTATCAATTGGTCTATTTAGATTTTCCAGTTCTTCTTAGATTAATCTAGGTAGGCTATAAGTTTCTAGAAACTTGTCCATCTCTTCTAGGTTGTTAAATTTAGTGGCATAAAGTCCTTCATAATATTTTCTTATAATCCTTTGTATTTCTGTGGTATCAGTGGTAATTTCTCCCCTTTCATTTCTAATTTTGGATATCAGTGTCCATTCCTTTCGTCCTTTGATTAGTCTAGCCAGGGGTTTGTCAATTTTGTTGACTTTCTCAAAGAACCAGCTCTTTGTAATATTAATTTTTTCTATTGTCCTTCTGTTCTCTAATTGGATTAGCTCTGCTTTAATTTTTATTATTTCTTTCCTTCTGCTGACTTTGGGTTTTGTCTGCTCTTCTTTTTCTAGTTCTTTAAGATGGGATGTTAAGATGTTTACTTGTGATTTTTCTTGTTTCTTAAGATAGGCCTGTAGTGATATAAATTTCCTTCTTACTACCGCTTCCGTTGAGTCCCAATAATTTTGATACGTTGTATTTTCATACTCATTAGTTTCTATATATTTTTTAATCTCATCTTTTATTTGTTCTTTTATCCAGTCCTTTTTTAATAAGCTGTTGTTTAATCTCCAGGTATATGTTTTTCTCTCTGCTTTCATTTTACATTTGATCTCCAATTTCAAAGCTTTGTGGTCTGAGAATACACTTGGTATGATTTCGATCTTCTTGAATTTGCTGAGGCTACTTTTGTGTCCCAGCATATGGTCTATCCTTGAGAATGTTCCATGTGCAGTCAAAAAGAAGGAACAGTCTCTTTTTGCTGGATGAAGTGTCCTGTAAATGTCAATTATGTCCAATTGCTGTAATGCATCGTTTAGAGCTGTTATTTCCTTATTTATTTTCTGTTTGGATGACATGTCCATGGCTGTTAGCAGGGTGTTTAAATCTCCCACAATGATTGTGTATTCATCAGTTTCTCCTTTCAAATCTGTTGGTAGTTTCCTTATATATTTTGGTGCATCTTGTTTGGGAGCATATATATTAATTAGTGTCAAGTCTTCTTGTTGTATTGTGCGTTTTATCATTATGTAATGTCCATTCTTGTCTTCTAATATCTTTTTTAACTTGAAGTTTATTTCATTAGATATCAGTATGGCAACTCCTGCTTTTCTCTGGTTACCATTTGCTTGAAGTGTTGTTTCCCATCCTTTCACTCTGAGTCTGTGTTTGTCATTATGGCTGAGATGTGTTTCTTAGAGACAGCATATGGATGGTTTCTGTTTTTTAATCCACTCTGCTACTCTGTGTATTTTTATTGGTGAGTTCAGTCCATTAACATTTAGAGTGATGATCAATATGTGAGGATTTCCTGTGGCCATTACTTATTTCTTTGTTTGTTTTTGTTTTATTTTTATTTCTTTCTTGTTGCCCCAACTTTATTCCATTTTTCCTGATGTTTCGTTTCAGGTCAAAGAGCCTCCTTTAGTATTTCTTGGAGTACTGGCCTTGTGCTGGCAAATTCCCTCAGCTTCTGTTTGTCTGAGAAGGTCTTTATTCCACCTTCATATCTGAAAGATAATTTTGCTGGATCATTTATTCTTGGCTGGAAGTTTCTCTCTTTTAAATTTTTGAATATTGGGTTCCACTCTCTCCTGGCTTGTAGAGTTTCTGCTGAGAAATCTGATGCCAGCCTGATGGGTTTTCCTCTAAAGGTTATAGTTCTTTTTTCCCTGACTGCCTTGAGAATTGTCTCTTTGTCTTTAGTTTTGGACATCTTTTGTACCATGTGTCTTGGAGAAGATCTGTTAGGGTCCAGGAATCTAGGGGACCTGTTTTCTTCTTGAACTTGGAATGGGTTCCAGGTCTTTCCATAGGTTTGGAAAGTTCTCATCTACTATTTGTTTGAGTATGCTCTCTGTACAGTGCTCTACCCCTTCTTCTTTTCCTATTATCCTGATGTTGTTTTGTCTCATAGAGTCAGATAGTTCTTGTAGAGTTCTTTCAATCCTTTTGGTTCTATATTCCCTCTCTTCCTCCTTCTGAGCTGTTTCCATGTTCTGATCTTTGATATCACTAATTCTTTCCTCCATCTGGTTGACCTTGTTTCCTATGGCAGTTGTTTCGTGTCTCACTTCTTTTATTGTATTATTTATCTCTCACATTTCCATCTCAATCTTGCTTATGTTTTGAATTTCTTTGTTAAATTGTTCATTTTGTTCATGAAGTTCCTTTTTTATGTCATTCATGTCCTTTTTTTATGCTGTTTATGCCAGCCATGGTGCTCTGCCAGTATGTTTTCATTTCTCTCACAGCCTTTAGAATGGCTACTTTAAATTCTCTGTCACTTAATTCGGAAACTTCTAGGTCTAAGAAGCTGTCTTGATAAATGACCTGTTCTTTCTGAGGAGTTTTAGTTTTTAAGGAATTCATCCTGTCTGTTGGGTTCTTCCTCTTTGACATGAGGGTGTTATGTTCAGTAGTGCCCAGGAGCCCAGATTGGTACTTTTGTGGTGTCTTGTTGTAGGGCAGACACAAGGTGGTATGAGGGGGGCAAGTTTTGGGAGAGAGAGGGGTTGTTTATTTCTTATTTCTGATCTCCTGCTTCGTTTGGATGTGGTGCACATCTATCATGGTCCCTCCGCTTCCTGTAGGTAGTTATTTGCTTGGGAAGGTTGAAGGAAAGGGGAGAGGCAAACAAAAGGCACACCAGGGCAGCTCCACCTTCTGCCCTATGCTGGGGAAGCTGGGTGATACGGGCCAAGTCTGCTCCTGCTGGCTGGGGCGAATGCTATCAAATCCACCTTTCTTCCCGGGCCTGCTTCGTGGCCAAATGTTGGGGCAGAGTCTGCGGGCTCGCACTTCTTTTAGGACCCAGGGGCGTGCGTGCAGGCATGCACACAAGTCCAAAGCTGTGGGTCTGAACTCACGGTAGGAAGGCAGCAGGCCCACCTCTGCAGCGTGCCTGGAATGGGTGCCGCAGCCCTGCACAGGAGCCGCGCACAATGCACCAGCAACCAGCCTGCCTCTGCAGCGGGCTGGGAATGGGAGCCACCACCCCGTGCAGGAGCTCCGCTCGCCACGCCTGCAGCCGGTCAGCCTCCGCAGCAGGCTGGAACAGGAGCCACAGCCCCATCTGTGTAGGAACTGTGCGCTGCTGCATAGCAGCCGGCTCGCCCCCGCAGCGGGCTGGGACCAGGAACCACAGCCCTGTGCATGAGCTGCGCATGCCCGTGCTGTGGGTCCCTAGGGAGCCTAGAGCCAAGATGTCAGTCATCTCTGCAGTTCAGAGTCCTCCCTCAGCCCTGCTACCACTCAAGAGTTCCAGACGCTGGCTCCCAAGGTCTGTTCCCAACTCGCCGCTCCAATTCCAGCTCCCCAGTGTAGCTCCCCAATGGACTCCCACTGTTCTGCCACTTTGCTAGGGCTTCTCCTCTTGTCGCCTCTTGGCTTCTCCCCTCCCATGCACTGCAGCCAGCTGCAATCGGGTCCTGTTATGATCTGTCTTTGCTCCCTCCCCTCTCTCCCGCTCACCCCTTTCTCTCCAAACTTTAGGTGTTTACTTGCAATGCGTGGATGTCTCAGCTGCCGTTTTTTGTCACCTAGGGTCCTCTTTCTTGGCTCCTGGGTGGCCATTCAATTGTGTTTTCTGGGAGAGGCTTTAGGGACCTCCTCTCCAGTTGCCATCTTGTCCTCCTCCTCTCAATTTGTTTATCTTTTCTAAGAAATAACTCTTGGTTTCATTTATCCTTTTTATTGTTTTTGTAGACTCTATTTAGTTTATTTACACTCTAATCATTATTATTTTTCTTCCATCGACTCACTTTGGGTTTTGTTTGCTCTTTTTTTCAATTTATTTAAGTGTAAGTTTAGATATTTATTTGAGATTGTTCTTGTTTCTTGAGGTAGACCTGCATTGCTATGAATTTTTCTCTTAGGACTGTTTTCACTATGTCTCATAGATATAGGATCATTGTGTTCTCAATTTCATTTGTCTCAAAGCATCTTTTGATTTTTCCTCGATCTCATAGTAGCATGTTATTTAGCCTCTATGTGTTTGTGTGTTTTTCAGTTGTTTTTATAATTGATTTATAGTTTAATACCATTGTGGTTAGGAAAGAAGCTTCATATAATTTTTTTTAGATTTATTGAGACTTATTATGTGGTTAACATGTTATCTGTCTTGGAAAATGTTTCATGTGCACTTGAAAGAAATCTATATTCTTCATCTCTGGGATGAAATGTTCCAAAAATATCAATTAAATTTATCTGGTCTAATGTGTCATTTAAAGCCACTGTTTTTGTATTGATTTTTCTGTCTGGAAGATCTTTCCTTTGGTGTCAATGGGGTGTTAAAATTTTCTACTGTATTATTGTTGATCTCTGCCTTGATGTCAATCAATATTTGCATTATATATTTAGGTGCTCTTATGTTAGGTGCATAGGTGTTTACAAGAATTATATCTTATTGTTTCACTGATCCCTTTATCATTATGTAATGTCCTTCTTTGTTTTGTATTATAGTCTTTGTTTTAAAGTCTTATTAGGGAAGTTTTCAGTCATTATTTGTTCAAATAGGTTTCCAATCCCTTACTGTCTCTCTTCTCTTTCTGGTATTTCTACGATGTGAATGTTGCTACACTTAATGTTGTCCTAGAGGTTCCTTAAACTATCCTCATTTTTTTATTTTTTTTATTTTTTTATTTTTTTATTTATTTTTTTTTTTTTTTGCTTTCCCATTGGGTGTTTTCTGCTACCTTATCTTCCAAATCTTTAATACAATTCTCTGCTTCACTTACTTGTTGTTATTTCCTACTAGTGTATTCTTCATTTCAGTTATCATGTCATTTATTTCTGACTGGTGATTTTTTTATGGTTTCTATGTCCTTTTTTGTATTAACTTTCTCTTTGTTGTCATTCTCACTAACTTCCTTAAACATCCTTATAAACAATGTTTTAAACTCTGTCTCTGGTAGGTTGCTTGCCTCCATTTCATTTAGTTCTATTTCTGAAGTTTCTCCTTTCATTTGGGACATGTTTCTCTGTTTTCTCATCCTGGCTGTATCTCTGTGTTTATTTCTATGCAATAGCTATATTTCTCATGTCTCTCAGTCTTCATCGGGTGGCCTTATGTAGTTGGCATCCTATATGGCCCAGTGGGACAGTCTCACTGATCACATGCATCCTGTTCTGAAGGAGTGGCTCTTGTGTACACTGTGTTTGCCTTCCTGTATTGTTGCGTCTTGGTTACTTTTGGTGTGTCAGTGGGTGAAAATGAGTCTCAGGATGACTGACTGAGAGGATTGGCCATACCCATAGCATATGAGCTGCTGTGTGTGGGTTGATCCGACAGAGGGAAATTCACCCCAACCATCTCATATGCTTATTGAGAACACCCTTTGCCATTTATTTAGCTAATCAAGTAGTGCTCTGTTGTTTTCTGAAACTAGCCAATGGGTGTGTTAGTTCTGGGGCCTCTTGGGAGGGGCTCCCATGTAGGTCAGCCACTTCTTATGACTATCCAGGGCTACCTAATATACGCTACATTGCTATTTGAGGTTGGTCACTGCTTGTGCTGGACTTGGAGGCACATGTGAGAGGCCACACTGAGAATCAAAGCCAGCTACCATCAGAATTGGGCCTGCTGCAACTTAGCAAAAGGCCTAGGGTACCTGAGGCCTGACACCACCTACAGGCTGTTCATAAAACTCAGTCACTGAAAGAGTCTCAGGGGACATGTGAGTTGTGTTAGACAGGGTCCCAGGTATTCACCTAAGTGGAGAGAGTGTTCACCAGGTTAATGTGGATTTGGGTTTGGTGTTACTGCTGAGCCTGGGGCCCCTCAGAAAAATATCAAAGCACACCAATTCCATCTGCCACATGCCTCAGGCCCACAGACCCTGAGAGTTGTCCAGGAGAGATTGCAGCATAAATTGGGGCTGGTTGCCTACCACCAAATGTCCCTCCAGTGGTGCTCAAGCCAAGGCTTGGTGTTTGCTACTGTGTTTCTGCACTTTCAAAAGGGCATAGTAATGTGTATCTCATATATTTGTATTACATAGCTTAACATATATAAAACACCTAGAACAGAGCCTAGAACAAAGTATGGGCTCAATCAAAAGTTCATTACTATTGTTTTGCCCACCTAATTGTGGTTCCATGAAAGTCCGTATAGCTGGGCTTTTCAACCATGCATTACTGACATTTGGGTCTAGATTATCATTCGTTGTGAAGGTGTCTGATGCATTGTAGAATGTCTAGCAGCATCCCTGATTTCTCTAGATACAGTAGCCTTCTTCTTTTCAGGTTGCAACAATTAAAAAAATGTCTCCAGTTGTTTCAAAATGTCTTCTGGGAGGCAAAATTGTTGCTGACTGAGGGCCACAGGGGTTGAGGATACTGTGTTCCTTCCTCTATTCCTCTAAAATACAGCAATAGGATATTGGAACCATTTTCTCCAAGTGTTTATTGACTCTGGCTTTCAAAGTCAAGAACCACTGATGCTACTTTCTACCAATTACAATATTCTTAATCTCACTTGGCAAGAGAAGCAGAAGACAAATCAGAATACTAGTCTGACTTTACATGCCAAGAAAGGACACTAGAAAGGTCACTGGAAACTTATCTGATCTGTCACTTGCACCTTTGGAAAGGAGAATTTGGAAATAGTATTCCTTGAGGTAGAAGGAAACCTGTCCTTGGACTTCTGAGCAAAGTGTGAGAATGTTAGGCAAAGACATTTGGAATGAGTACTTGATGTTTGAGGCAAAAGTGAATATCTAGGCAAAAGGTAACCTCCAATTTTAATGAAGTTATCTAAAATACCAGCCCCCAAAATAACTCAGCCAGGGTCATAACATAACAATAGAAAATTTAAAAATAAAAACCAGTATTTCTTTCCCTTCTTCCCCGTGCTATCACCAATACACAATCACATGGCAATCGCCGATTGTCAAAAGCAAAAGAAAAGTGACAAGCTGTGCCTGTCTGAACATTTAGAAATTTGTAGTCCTAAATGGGGGAAAAAAAGACAATGGAATTAGTGTCTTTGTCATGCTTTAGCAAAGAACTAATTTTCTGTGTGCCTTGCTCCAAATCAAATGGAAACATTTTTCCAAAAGAAATTGTAAAATTTAATGATTCCTTTTCCAAGCGCACCTTATCAGAGCTTCTGATTTCTTCAAAGCAGATATGGAAGAAAAACATGTGTCAGATGCATTTGGCAAGCCATATATGCTATTCCTCTTTTGCCCAAAATTGCTCTGACCTCATTACATAGTGAAGTGTGAACACTAGGGACCTCTTACAAGGTTACAGTGTATAACAAGAACATTCACTTATTCAAGTCCTTAGTGGAAAAGGATTGCAATTAATTCACAATTTACATCTATTTTTTTAAAAAAGCTTAAACAAGAAGTAAAGAACTTTTTTTTGTAGATGAGGTACTCTCTTTCACCAAAAAGGATATTGTCAATATTAAAGCTAAAGAAGCTGGGCTTGTAGTAGAGAAAAATTGGTCTGCAACCTTGTATGGGGTCTCAGCTTTGTTCCTCATTAGTTGTGTGGCCTGAGACAAGTTACTGAGCCAGCAATAATCTCCAAATTTCAATATAGGAAGCCCTTTAGAAGTTGCATTCATTTTTTTAATTTATTTTTATTTTTACATTTATTGGGGTGTAGAGTGACATTCTTGTTGTACATAGCAAGCACACCTTTTTCCCAGACTTGTTTGCATGTGGTAACTGTGGGGTGGATTAATGGAAATGAGGGGTAGGCTAAAGCCCACTGTAACACCTCTTGGCATTGCCACTGCACTTACCCTCTCTCACTCTTGATTCCCTCTTCTGTAAAAATGGACATTTATTCTTTTACCTAACAAATATTTATTGAACACCTAAGTGCCAGGCAGTGTTCTAGGTGTTAAGGATTAAGTAGTGAACAAACAAATCCTGCTGCTCCTACCTCACAAGGTTGCTGTGTGGTTTAAATGAGATGATGTGCATAATATCACCTTGCCAACAACAACAACAAAAAACTTCATGCAAATATAAGATTTAAATAAATCCAACTATCTCCAGCTTCTGGTAGTGACAAATCTAAGTCCTATCTGAGTAAGAAAGAATTCTTGAAAGGTTGTATTGTAGGGAAAACACTCTTGCCACATAAATTTCCCCTTCACAGGTCTCTTAAAGAACTTGAGATTGTCCCACTCCTCCAGGCCTTGATTTTCACCTTATTCTCCTGCCCTGACAATCCCATTAGTATACAAAAGTACTTTGTCTTCTTCCAATGAACAATATGGGTATGATGACAACAGTGGCCATGATATATTAGGAAAAGAAAAAAAAAGCAGAAGGAAAGAAAGGTAAGTTAAAAGGTTTCTCAATCAATTGCATCACCAGTTTTCTTTTCTCCCAGTACCTTGCCTTATAAGGCTCACCTGTTCTCATCCCAGTATTTGAGAAAGTCAATCAAGCAACATTTGCTCCTGAACATTAGGGAGGGCACAGGAAGCATGAAGCGGGTCTATAAGTGCTCAGTTTAGGCAAATAGAGGCCCAAAGCAACCTTTTTAAATTTGTGCCAGCTAGCAATCCCATTTGAACCTTTATTAAAACAGAAGATTCAGAGAGGGCTAAAAACTTAAGAAGAAATATAATAGCAGATTATAGTTTTTAATGATATTCTCTTAATTAAAGGTACAATCCAAAAAAGAAATTGACCAAATTGTCTAGCAATAAGTAGTCCACAATAAAATTAAAGAAGAAAAAATGAGTGAAAGCAAGTAAATTTTGTGTGGAATACTTACCATGTCCCTCTTTCTTAGTGTCCTGTTCATGGGCTGGCCTTCTCCTACCCTTAAAAGGCACCTTTTACAATGCCAAGAAACCCACTCTTCTTTTTGGGACATGAGTCCTTTATTCAAATAATCATGATCCCTTACTCAAGGATAACAAAGGACACCCTTATGATATCAGTGAACACATTCATGATTATCAAGAACACTAAGGTCAGAAAACAGAGGTATGAGATATATCTATGAGGGAGGAAGACAGTGAAATCAGGAAAGAAAGGTAGGAACTAAGAATACAAAGTCATATCTAGCCTCTTTTGATTTGTTTGTACAAGGCTAGCCTTGTACATAAAATCATGGAAATGAACAATATGAATATGATGACAACAGTGGCCAAAAAATAAATAAATATTATCCACAAAACTAGACCATTCCTCTTTGAGGAACAATGGAGTGCAAAATAGCTAACCATGTTCCCATGACCTTTCCTTCATTCCATTCTCTCACTCGGTAAACATTTGGGGCATGAAGATATTATAAACACCAATACTCTCTTTGCAAATCATGTAAACACGAATACTTCCTTTGCAAGCTGACAGTAAATTAATACCATAAATGAATTAACAGATTATGTCTCTGTTGACAATTATGTTTCCAGTTTACTGGTATGTTTCATTAATTCATTTAATTCTTGACTATCAACATATCTAAACATACCCATTGAAGCTTGTCAAAGTGAAAAATTGTGTTCATGTCCAGATCATAAGAAGGGATAGTCTCACTGTCCTTTGTTCTAGTGCCACTATATTGAGTATATTGTGGTCAATTATAGAGGTCACATTTTAGGAGGCACTTTGGAAATTTAAAAAATATATGTCTAGAAAATGGTGACAATAAGAAACAAAGGGTGACTGGAATTTGTTTCATATAAGTAGTAGATGAAGTCCCTTAAAATGTTTTAGCTTGCAAAAGAGATGATAAACAAGTGGCATGATAGTGGTACTCTTCAGGCTGTACCCCATGTGGAAAAGACAATACATTTATTTGGTATTACTTCAAAGGGTAGAATTAGGACCCGTGGGTGGAAATAAGTTTTAACATTAATTCATTCCACAGATATATAGTGAGAGTTTTTTACATGCCAGGCATTATGCTAGACACTGGGAATACAGAGACATAAAAGACATGATCTCTACTCTCAAGCAACTCAGGTTCTGTTGAGAATGATCTTTGCAAAACAATATAATCAGTGTAACTTACAGTGGAGAAATGGAATCAGAAAGGAATGACTAACCAATTCAAGCAAAAGGCATAAGTAAGATTGGAAGGGAGAGAGATTCTCCCAATAGAAAGCCCAACAGAAAGAACTTTCTGTCAACTTAAACTGTCCCACCATGGAGTAAGCTACCTCCTGAGCTAAGGAGTACTTCACCACTAGAAGCATTAGAGCAGAGAAGCTATTTCTGCATTGAGTAAGAGTCTGAACTAGATGGTTTGTAAGATCTCATCTATCTGTAAAAACCTATTAATTATACTAACTCCAACGCAGTGTTCTATTGACCAAGTAAATATTCTAATTTAACTCTTAGGGATACAGTGTCCTGGTTAATGGGGAATTTTCTGTATGAACCTCAAGTGAACTACAAGACATAACTTAAAAGGAAAATTTGCCATTCTACTTATTTTTCCTCACCAACAAGAGTCTAATAATCTAAGTCAAATGACAATGGTTTTTGTTGGTGGCAGACAGTAGGGATATGTCTTAAGACCCAAATATGTGAATTATAGTAGAAAATATTATTTTCTCCATAAAATGAAGTAATGATTCTATAAATATGTGACTGAAGTAATTTATAATGTTATTACATTCTACCACTAAAATAAATTATGCTTTTATACTATAAAATTTGTAATGATTTTCAGCACTTTCTCAGTGCCTGACACTGTTCTAAGTAAGATGCATCTATCAACTCATTTAATTTCTCCCAATAAAACTTTGAAGTAAGCACTTAAAAAAAATTATCCCAAGATCCAAGATGTCAGAGTATATAAATGCTGTGCTTGCTTCATCCCATGAACACATCAAAATTGCAACTAAAAATTATAAAACAATCAATCTAGAAAATAATCTAAAGTCCAGCTGAGCAGAAATTTTATAACAAAGAATAAAAAGAAGGCACGTTGAGATTGGTAGGAGGGGCTGAGATGCAAAATGGGATGTCCCCAAATCTCTGTGTGGCAGTTGATTATAGGGAGGGATATCTTGTCCACAGAGGTTTTCCCCTAGAGAAGCCAGGGATATCAGCTCCATATCAGGTTCCCCAACCTGTAGTACTGATGCCATAAAAAGGGGCCACCACAACATCTGGCTGTGAAAAACAGTGGAGATTTTGACTGTCTGGGTGGAATGGATGGCTAAGGGAAACCCACAGGTACTCTTAAAGTGTCTTCACATAGACTCACTTGCAGGCACTGATCCTAGGCTCCAGCAGAGGGACAGTGACTTGGAGAGCATCAGAGGAATATAGGGACCAGACTGAGGTGTGTGGCTTCAAGACAAGGAACTGAAGAACAGTTGTCATTTTCCCTGTGTGGGATCCTCCTCCCATGCAGCTGGCAGATGGGTGCCATCTGTTTGTGTTGAAGCCCACACACATACTTATGTCTGAATCTGAATCTGAATTAGTCTAGTGAGCTCTGCTTGCTACACCCTGGTGACTGACGGACACCCTGCCACACCCAACTCCCTTCTGGTGGAGGCTTTATCAGTGGCTGAACCTTATAGGAGCTTGCAAGTGGCAGCAGGCCTTGGAGCATCCTGGCTTTCTGCCAAGCTATTCTAGACCTGGTACTGGTAGCAGCCATCCTTAGTTCATACTGTGACCTCTCCTACACACCTCTAGGGTTAGCAAAGTCAATGGACAACCACAGATCACTTTGTAGCTCCTACCAGGTAGTCCCTAGCCAGTCACAAGCAGTGGCTAACCTGAATCTGCACCAGAGCCACTCAAGAAGCCCCAGAACCAACATACTTGAAAGTCAGCAACAGACCACAGCAGAGCACCACCCAATTAGCCTCACATTCGGCACACACAAAGGGTGGTCTCAATGGGCACCAGAGCCCACTGGGGCATATCCCTCTCCATAGGGTAAAACCCTCACACAACAGCCCATAAGCCAGTCAGCCTGAGGATCAATCCTACCTACTGACATGCTGATAGCAATCAAGGCTCAACTATAACAGGATGGAACACACAACTCACACAAGGGACACTCCTGGAGCATCCAGCACAGGTGACTAGGGAGACTGTGCCACTGATTAGCACAGGGCACCTATAATATAAGGCCACTTGGAAAGAATGGAAAATATAGCAGATCTACCTGATATATAGAAACAAACACAGAGAGGTAACCAAAATCAATAAAGAAATACATCCCAAATAAAAGAATGGGAAAAGAAATCCAAGTGAAAACACAACAATAAATATGGAGACAAGCAACTTAACAGAAATAGAATTCAAAACACTGATTATAAGGATGTTTAAGAAACTTAGTGAAAACTTCAACAAAGAGATTGCAACCATGAAAAAGGACATAAAAAACATAAGAAGAACCAGTCAGAAGTGAAGAATACAATAACTGAAATGAAGAATGCACTAGAAGATATCACCAGCAGACTAGATAAAGCAGAGGATTGAAACAACAATTTGACATAGAATGTAACAAAAAACAACCAATCAGAACAGCAAAAGGAAAAACAAAAATTTGAGGGAGGGGAAGCTAAATATAAGGTGATGGAAAGAGAACTCACACTGGGTGGTGAACTTATTATACAACAAGTTGACAATGCACTGTAGAATTGTATGCCTGAGACCTATGTAATCCTTGCTAACAGACGTCACCCCAATAAGTCTAACAATAAAAATGAATTTATAAGATGAAAAAAAATTTTGAGACATTTTAAGAAACATCTGGAACAACATCAATCATAACAACATTTACATCATACGGGCACCAGAAGGAGAATAGAGAAAGCAACACATTAGAAACCCATTTGAAAAAATACTAACAGAAAAATTTTCTATCCTCTAGAAGGAAATAAACATAAAAGGCCAGGAAGCACAGAGACTCCCAAATAAGATCAATGCAAAAAGGACCACACCAAAACACAATATAATTAAAAGGCAAAAGTTAATGACAAAGAGAATCCTCAAAGCAGCAAGAGAAAGGCAACTAGTAACTTATAAGGGAGCTCCAATAGATGGTCAGCTGACTTCTCAACAGAGACTTTGCAAGAATGAAGAGATTGGCACAAAATATTCAAAGTGATGAAAAACAAGGGCCTACAACCAAGACTATTCTACTCAGCAAAGCTATCATTTAGAATAAAAGGATAAAGAATTTCCAGACAAGAAAAACCTAAAAGACTTCATCACCATGAAACCAGAATCACAAGGAATGTCAGAGAGACTTCTTTAAGACAGATTTTAAAATATTAAAAATATGAATAATAAAATAACAATAACTTCATATCTATCAATAATTACTTTAAAAGTAAATGGATTAAATCCTCCAATCAAAAACATATGGTGGCTGAATAAATGAGAAAAAAAGCTTTTACATATGCTGCCTTACATGTCTTGTATGATACTTGCTTCAGATTGAAAAACACACACAGACTGAAAGTAAAGGAATGAGAAAAGTTATTTCATAAAATATAGAAACAAATAATCAAAAAGAAGCTGGTGTAGCAATACTTATACCAGAAAAAATATATTTTAAAACAAATGCCATAACAAGAGACAAAGGACACAGCAATCTCACTTCTGGGTGGTAATTTAAAGAAATCCAAATGTTACTTTGAGAGGACACATATATATGTTCATTGCAGCATTATGTACAATAACCAAGATGTGGAGGAAGCCTGAGTGTTCATCAATGGATGAATGAATAAAGAGGTGGTGGTACATATATACAATGGAATAGTGCTCAACCGTGAATGAGAATGTGAATATCCTTGCCATTTACAGTGGCTTGGTTGAACCTGGAGGGTATTGTGCTGAATGGCACATGTTAGACAGAGAAAGACAGATGAGATGTAATTTCACTTATATGTGGAATATATAGAACAAAATAAACAAAACAGCAACAAAGTCATAGACTCAGAGAACATTTTTTTTTTTTTGCTTTTTGGTATGCGGGTAGCTCCCTGGCTGGGAATCGAACCCAGGCCGCAGCACTGACAGCGCCAGCGCCGAAGCCTTAAGCCACTACACCATCAGGGAACTCCCTCAGAGAACATTTTGATGGTTGCAAGATAGGAGGGGATTTGAGGGGCTGTGTTAAAAAGGTAAATAGATTAAGAAGTACAAGTTGGTTATTACAAAGTAATCATGGGGATATAAGGTATAGTATTAAGAATACAGTCAATAATATTGTAATACAGTCAACTCTCAGTTAACCGGCACCCATGGGGATTGGTGGATGCCAAATAAATATAAGTAGACTTCCCATTAACTAAATTTCCAGCAACTGGCAAAAAATTTTGCTGGTGGTTTGAGAGTGCAGGTTGCTTGAGTTCCAGTTAACAGAGAGTGTACTGTACCTATGTATGGTGTCAGATGAGTACTAGATTTATCGAGGTGATAGATAGGAGGAAGCTTGGGGGAAGGGTGAGAGAGGTGAAGGCATTAAGAAGTATAGATTGGTAGTTACAAAAAAATCATGGAAATGTAAAGTAAAACATAACAAATGTAGTCAGTAATATGGTAATAACTATATATAATGCCAAGTTGGTACTAAATGGTGTTCTGTGAGATTAAATAAATAGATTAAATGAATCATGACAGGTTGGAGAATAACAAACTTGCTATTACACATCCTGCCCATGATTTCATTTTGTTTTGTTTTGTTTTACATTTTATTTATTTATTTTGACATTCAATGTTATTTTATATTATTTCAAGCATGCAGCATAGGGGTTAGACATTTATATAATTTAAGAAGTGGTCCCCTGACTAGTCTAGTACTAACCTGGCACTATATATAGTTATTACCATATCATTGACTATATTCCCTATGCTTTACTTTATATCCCCCATGACCATTTTGTAACTACCAATTTGTACTCAATTTCTTCACCTTTTTCATGATGCCTCACAAACCCCTTCCCTGCTATCACCCTGATAAATTTAGTACCCATGTGATACCATACATAGTTATTACAATATCATTGACTATGTTCCTAATGCTATAACCTAAAGCCCCATGACTATTTTGTAACAACCAATTCGTACTTCTTAATCCCTTTCCCTTTTTCACTCACCCCCAAACCTCTTCCCATCTGACAACCATCAAAATGTTCTCTGTATTTATGAGTTTGTTTCTATTTTATTTGTTTGTTTATTTTGTTCTTTGGATTCCACATATAAGCAAAATTACATTTCATCTGTCTTTCTCAGTCTGACATACTCCACTTAGCATGATACCATGCAGGTCTATCCATGCTGCCACAGATGACAAAAACCTATTCTCATTCATGGCCAAGCAATATTCCATTGTACATACTTGTATGTACCACATCCTCTTTATCTATTCATCCATCTATGGACACTCAGGCTGCATGCACATCTTGGCCATTATAAACAATGCTGCAATGAACATATGGATGCATTCATCCCCTCAAAGAAGCATTTTGAGTTTCTTCTGATAAAAACCTAAAAGTGAGATTGCTAGGTCCTTCTTTGTCTCTTATTATAGCTTTATTTTAAAGTCTATTTTGTATGGTAAAAATATTGCTATATCAGCTTTTTTTTGTTTATTTTAATTTTCATAAATTTTCTATTCCCCATCCTTTTACTTTTAGCCTGTGTGTGCCTTTTGATCTGAAGTGAATCTATTGTAGGCAGCATATGTAAGGGTACTGTCTTATCCATTCAACAATGCTGTCTTGATTGGACCATTTAATGTATTTACATTGAAAGTAATTGTTAATAAATATGTAGTTATTGCCATTCTATTATTCAAATATTTATCTTTTTTTATTTTTGTCTTAAAGAATTCACTGTAAGAGTTCTTGTAAGTCTCTTAGAATGACTTCTTGGTTGTAGGTCATTGATTTTTATCACTGAATATTTGTGCCAATCCTTTCTGGCCTGCAAGGTTTCTGTTGAGAAATTAGCTGACAGTCTTAGGAGAACTCCTTTGTAGGTAACTAACTGCTTTTCTCTTGCTCCCTTTAATGCTGTCTCTTTTTCTTTAACCTTTGGCATTTTAATTACGATGTGTCTTAGTGTGAGTCTCTTTGGGTTCATCTTGTTTGGGACTCTGCACTTGCTGAACTTGTATATCTGTTTCCTTTGCCAGATTAAAGAACTCTTCCATCATTATTTCTTCAAATGGATTTTCAATTTCTTGATTCCTCTCTTCTCCTTCTGGTACTTCTATGAAGCAACTGTTTTTATGCTTGATGTTGTCCCAGAGGCACATCAACCTATCCTCTGTTTGGTTTTGGTTTTGGTTTTCTGCTTTGATCAGGGTTTGTTTTGTTTTTTGTCTTTTTGTTGTTTTTTTTTTTTTGCTCTTACCTTGTGAGGGCTGTGTGTGCCCTCCTGTTGTAGCTCAGTTTGGGTTGTTATTTGCACATCAATGGGCTGATTGGTTGTGAAGACTGACTCTAACTATAATGGAGGAGCTGGGATGCTGGGGCTGACCTTACAGAAATGGGTTTGTTTTAGTGGGGCTCTGATGCCTGCTCAGTCTGTCCTTTTCATGTGTCATCCTTGAAGGCAACAGAATGATGCTCTGCCTTGGTTCAGAGATGACCACCAGGTGTGCCAGTGCTGGGGCCTTCTAGGAGGGTACTCACTGCAGGTAAGCCTATGCTTACCTAGGGCCACCTTCTATGAGCCAAGCAATTTGCAAATGGCCACCAACCACACTGGGCTTAGGGGTACCTTAAGAGGCCAATCTGGGAACTGAGGGCAGCTGTCACTAGGTTTAGGACTGCTCATCCAGGGGTACAAGACATGCTGAGCCACATACTGCTTGCTTGGGTTTTGTGAAACTTTGAGAGATTTTATGAAAATCTGCAGCATGAGCCAAGACAAGCCATTTATACAGAAAAGCCACTGGAAGTAGCGTGGGTGCGCCCAAAAGTTAACTAGGTCGGGGTCTCAGGGAATAACTAGAGTTGGACAAATGAAAAGTGATAGCCAGTTCAATGGAGACTTAGATATGGTTTCTGCTTGTGTCTACATGTAGGGAGGGGAAGGACTCAACAAAGAAACGATGGCTTCTGCCAGGTACCCCCTCCAGGCAAAAGCTGCCATGCTAGCCCTCACCCAGAAGCCAGGTAATTCAATTTGTCCCTGCGTGTCCCTGGTGTTTTTGGAACTTTTGCCCCAGTGCTGGAGCTCAGAAAGATTGAGTCCATCAGCAAGTAAATCCACATGCAGGCACTTTAAAAGGAGTGCTTAGGACTGCAGCCAACCTAAGTTCACTCAGTCACAATCTCTGATGGTTTTCGCAGCCAGGAGTTTTGAGGATTTCACTCCCTGGCACTAGAACCCTGGACTGTAAGCATGGTATGAAGCTGGAACTCCTCACTAGGCTGACTAGACATGCCATTTTAAATGGGACAGAAAACAATGGTACTGTCCCATTTCAAATGGTACATACGGTCAGCCTAGTCTTAGAGGGCTAAATTCAAGTTTACAGTAGGCTGACCATAAGTATCATTTGAAATGGGACAGTACTGTTGCTTTCTGTCCCACTTAAAATGGTATGTCTTGTCAGCCTACTTCTTGCTCCCCTGAGAGGTACCTTCATAGCCAAGATATCTCTCCCAATTTTTAATGGCCACACGTGGGTGTGGGACCTGCTCTTTCTGTTTCTCTGCCCCTTTTGCCAGTCTTGAGATGGCTTCTTCTGTGTGTCCATAGTTACAGGGTTTCAGTTCAGCTAGGCTTTAGGCATTTCTCTATTATAATTGTTCTGTAGTTTAAGTGTAATTGATGTGGTCCAGAGAGGAGGTGAACACAATTTTTACCTACTCCACCATCTTGACCATAAATGCTCCATAAATATGGGTAGAGACCCATATTTTCTAAAAATTTTTTCAGATGGTTGAGCTAAGACTTATCCCTTTTATTTTCTTTAGTATTTCAGCCAAAATAAGATACGTTGCAAAAAACTGATAGTGATTTTTTTTTTCTTTTTGGTCTGCATGTTATACTGTCATTTAAATACTAGTTAGAAAGATAACTATTTCAACTTATATTTTCTCAATTATAAGCCATTTCCTCCTTCCAAACCATTTTCAGAATTCAGTCATCAGCCATGGCCCAATCATTTCTTCCACTACCTAATTTTATATTTACTGCATTCATTAGTATGTACTACATGTAACCAAACACATTTAAAGTGCAAACTTCAAGCACTGTCACTTATTCTCCTAGAAATGCATCATTATGCAAAGTAATGTACCTTTCAACTTGTATAAGCAATCACAGAACTCAAGTAAATAATGAATTAAATGAGTCCAAATTATAGTGTACTTGAATCATGGACCCATTTGCCCTTAGCTTATACATTTATCCTACAAACAATGGCATGTTTGTAAATAGTATAAGAGACAAATTGTTCCAACCCTCTCCCCTTTCACTTAAGTTTGATTGGGTCAAGATGCAGAACACAAAATACTCATTATAAGTGCAGAATGACACATACACACCACAGTGTTGTCTACAATGCCAAAAAAATAGAGCTGACTTAAGACTTCTTTAATAGGAAATCGGGTAAATAAATTATGGTATATACATATCAATTGAAATGCCATACAACCACTACAACAAAGATAAGTTTATTTCCATAAAAGTTTAAAAATATGGAAGGGAATGATAAAGACCAAATTCAGTATAGTGCTTACTTTTGGCCTGAAGGAAGGAGTATGCAGTTAAGAAGAGGTACACAAACAGACTTCAACTAACTTCATAATCTCTTATTTTTTAATTTTGTGGAAGGCACACAGATGTTCTTACATAATTTTTATATCTTTGTATGCATCTGAATTATATAGTATTTTTAATAATTATTTTAATTTTTGATTACAGTTGACATACAATACTATATTAGTTTCAGAGGTACAACATAGTAATTGAACATTATGTAACTTCCAAAGTAATCACCTTGATAAAACTAGTACTCACCTAATATCATACATAGTTATTACAATATTATCGACTACTTACGGGTTCATTTTGTTTGGGACTTTCTGCGCTTTCTGCGCTTGTATGTTTATTTTCTTCACCAGGCTAGAAAAACCTTTCTTTCATTTTTTTTCAGATAGGTTATCAATTCTTTGCTCTCTCTTTTCCTTCTGGTATCCCAATGATGCAAATGTTGGTATGCTTGATGTTCCCCCAGAGGTCCCTTGAACTATCCTCGTTATTTTTAATTCTTTTTTTTTCTGCTCTGATTGGGTATTTTCTGCTACTGTTAACTTCTAAATTGCTGACTCAACCCTCTGTTTCATCTAATCTACTGTGATACCCCATAATGTATTCTTTATTTCAGTTAAATTGTATTCTTTAGTTCTGACTGGTTCTATTTTATTTTTCTTATCTCTTTGTTAAGGTTCTCACTGAGTTCATCAACTCTTCCCTTAAAGCCATTGAACATTTTTATAACCATTGCTTTGAATTGTGCATCTAGTGGATTGTTTGTCTTCGTTTGTTCAATTCTTTTTGTGGAGTTTTGTTCTGTTCTTTTATTTGGAACATGTTTCTTTATTTTCCAATTTTGGTTTTCTCCCTGTGTTTGTGTTTTTATGTATTAGGTAGGGCTGCTATGCCTCTTGGTCTCAGTAGAGAGGCTTTATGTAGTATGCGTTCTATGGCATCCAGTGGCCAGTCTCTCTGGTCATCTGAAACATGTGCTTCAAGTGTGTCTCTTTGGTGGGTTGTGTGTGCTCTCCTGCTGTAGTTGAGTCTGGGCCACCATTTGCATATCAATGGGGGGGATTGACCCTCAGGCTGATTAGTTGTGAGAACTGGGCATGATTACAATGAAGAAGCTATGGTGCAAGGGCTTCTTGACCCTTGCACCATAGCTTGCCCCTACCAAGTAGTATTTGCTTTAGCAAGGCTCTGGTGCCTGCCCAGTCTGCCTTTTAGGGTGTGTCATTCTTGGAGGCAGCTGAGTTTTACTGTTTCTTGGTCTGAAGCTGGCCACCTGTGCCAGTCCTGGGGCTTCCTGGGGGGAAACCTGCTGTAGGCCAAGTTTAGCTGCAGCCTGTGCCCTGCCAAGGGATATCTGGTATGAGCTACAAAGCAATCTACAGTTGGCCACCACCCACACTGGAGGTGTCTCAAGAGGTCAAGCCATAAAGCAAAGCCTACTGTCTCTAGTGCCAGGCTTGGGGCTGCTCAGCAAGAGGTATGGGGCTTGCCTAGGCCAGATGCTACTTCCTCAGGTTTTCTGAAACTTTCAACAATTTTATAAAAGTCTGCTGCATGAGCCAACACAGGCTGTTTGTCTGGAAAAGCCACTGGGTAAGGCTTGAGTGGGTTCACAAGTTGGGTAGAATGTGGTCTCAGGGAGTCACCAGCAGAGAATAACAGTGTTAGAGACTCAGATATGATGGCCACCTGCATCTGCATGCTGGAAGGGGAAGGGCTTAACAAAGAAATAATAAATTCTTCCAGCCCTTCTGCCTGGGAGAAAGCTGCCCTCCAGCACTTGCCCTGATGCCAGACAATTCATTTCCTCCCTGTATATCCCTGGTGCTTTTTTAGCTGTTACCCCAGTGCTGAGTCTCAGAGCACATAAGTCCTTCAGTGAGTAAGTTCATGCATGGGCCCTTTAAGAGGAACCCCTAGGATTCTAGCCACAGTCAGTCTCAATCAGACACAATCTCCACTGGTTTTCAGAGCCAGAAGTTGTGTGGACTTCTCTTCCCGGTACTTGAATCCTGGACTGGGATCCTAGTGTTGGGCTGGGACTTCTCACTCCTCAGGGGTACCTCCATAGTTGAGTCATCCTCCTGATTTTTAACTTCAACATGTAGTGTGAGACCAGACCATTTCACATTGCTGACCTTCCTATCAGTCTCAAGGTCACTTATGCATATCCTTCATTGTAGAGCTTTGGTTCAGCTAGACATCAGGTAATTCTCAATTATGCTTGTTTTGTAGTTTAGTTGTAATATTGATGTGGTTGTGAGAGAAGGCAAGCACAGCATTTACCTACTCAACCATTGTAAAAGGAAATTTGAATTATTTACTATTTTTTAAATTCTTTGGGCAGCTGACTAGAAAATTCCTACTTAAATAAAATAAAGTCATTGAGAATGTATTTTATTATGATGCTTAAAAATTGTTTTCTGTATCAGATTAGGATAATGTGATATTAAGTAAGCATAAATATCAGTGGGTGAAATTTCAATCTTAGAAAGCCTTCATTATTAGGAGAAACATCATTGGTGTGGACATCAAAGGCAAGCTAAGTGGCAAAAGAAAGGATTATAAGTCATATATCCTGATTGGTTCAGCTAAGAGTTAGACCCAGAGATCTTTAGAGTAACTTCAGCTCTAGAATTTTTGGGGGGAGGATAGTTCCCTACCTGGGAATCAAACCCAGGCCACAGCATTGAGAGCACTGAAGCCTAGCCACTACACCACCAGGGAACCTCCTTAGAATTTTACAATGCTATAAAACTAGTTCTGGTAGCCTTTTTTCACCAATCTTCTAATATTGTTGACCAATGATCTAGTTGTCACCCTGATCAGGCCCATCTTTCCATTATTAAGCAAATATATTTTGAGTGCCTTCCACTTATCAGGCATTGTGTGGGATGCCAAGAGGGCTACCGAAATGAATCTGCCATGGACTTTGTCCTAAAGAACACCCAGTAATGTGGGGAAGACAGACACCTGGCCAACGCACCTTAATGCAATATAGGAATCTCTATAGCAAAGGTATAAGCAAAATGCTTTGAGGAAATTGCCAAGAAAATATGTCTATAGGGGCAGAAAAGAGTGGAAAAAAGATTTCAAGGAAAACATGATATTTGCTCTGAGTCTTGTAGGATAAATAGAGATAATTCAAGAAGCAGCAAAAGCATAACCAAAGCCATAAGATGTGAAAGTATGTGGCATATTTCAGTGAACAGTGAGTAGCCCAGTATGACCATATCATAGGAAAGTATGCAGAAAAACCATTCAACAAGAAACAATATTCATTTATGATGACAACTCTTAATAAAATAGAAGGAAAGTACGTCAACATAATAAAGGCCATATATGATATTCAGCTAATGTCATGCTGAATGGGGGAAAATTGAAACTTTTTCTTCTAAAGTCAGGAACAAAATAGGGATATCCTCTGTACTGCTATTCACCACTGGAAGTTCTAGCCAGAACAATCAGGGAAGAGAAAAAAATAAAAGGTATCCAAATTGGGAGTGAATAAGTTAAACTCTCACTTTTGTAGATGACATGATCCTTTATACGGAAAATTCTAAAGACTTTACCAGAAAACTATTAGTAATAATAAATGAATACAGTAAAGTTGTAGGATACAAAAATCAATGTACAAAAATCCATTTGATTTCTATACAGTAACAACAAAACTGTAAAAGAAATGAAGAAAACAATACCTTTAGCAATTGCAACAACAAAATAATACCTAGGAATGAACTTAACAAAGGATGTTAAGTACATATACACTGAGAACTATAAGACACTATTAAAAGAAATTAAAGAAGACACAAAGAAATAGACAGATATTCTTTGTTCATGGCTTGAAAGAATCAATATAGTTTAAATGGCCATAATACCCAATGCAATATACACAATTACCACAATTGCCATTAAAATCCCACAGATATTCCCACAAGAAATAGATAAAAGAATCATCAGACTTGTATGGAACCACAAAAGTCCCCAAATCACCAAAACAATTTTATGAAAAATGAACAACATTGGAGGCATCACATTCCCTGGTTTTAATCTATACTACTAAGAGTCAATAATCAAAGCAGCTTGGTATTGGCAGAAAAACAGACACACAGACCAATGGAACAGAATTGAAAACCCAGAAATAAACTCATATATGGACAGATAATTTTTGACAAAGAAGTGAAAGACAAAATAGGAAAGACAAAATACCACTATTTGCAAAAACATGGATGGAACTTGAGATCATCATGCTAAGTGAAATAAATCAGACAGAAAAAATCAAGAACCATATGACTTCACTCATATGTGGAATATAAAACTGAAATTAACAAAGAAAAATTTCATGGACACAGTCAATAGTTTTGTGGTTACCTGGAGGTAAGGGGGAAGTAGTGGGAAAGGAGGGAGAAGGGATCAAATACATGGTGATGGAAGGAGAACCGACTCTGGGTGGTGAGCTCACAATGCAACACATAGACAATTTATTATAGAATTGTATACCTGGAACCTATGTAATTTTTACTAATGAATGCCATCCAAATACATTTAACAATAAAAGTGTGTGTGTGTGTGTGTGTGTGTGTGTGTGTGTGTGTGGTGTATTGTAATGTAGCTGGCCAAAGTCCAGGGAATGGCAACTAAATAAATAATAAAATAACTACAAAGGTAAGATAGGGGTCAGGAAACCCAGTTAAAGGACACTTGAAAACATCGCATATGTTTATAGTTTCTATTACACTATCTCATCTCTAGTCAAGTATTACTTTAGAATTTTTCTCTAGAGTTCTGACTCCTTAGTAGTTAGCTCCCAACTCAATCGGAAGTTATGGAGTCATTGACATAAATGCTTCCTTTATATTCTGCAGAATACCTAACGCAGAGCTACAAGTATTAATATTTAGTACATGTTCTAAGGACCACCTGAATTGAGATGAAATTTAATGGAATTTAATTAAATTCAAAATTCAAAAGGATAAAAATAAGGGAAACTTTACTTGGTAGGAAAAACAGTTTTGGTTTGATACCAAACTGCATTTGAGGGAGGGATTATATTATTTTCTTCACACCTCCAGTAGAGTGCTTTATGCTTGTTGAAAGGATGGATTAAATGCTATATATGTTAATGAAAACTCATGCAGCATTGATAGAAAATAATGCTCCACTGACAAAAAGCAGTTTTTATTTTTATTCTGTCCTCATCATATATATGGGGTGCCATGTTTATTTCCTGACATTTCAGTTTAAGAGACATTGCTAACTAGAATGTGCCTATGGGAGGAAGACCAAAATTGGTAGGGTTCTGGAAATAGGATTAGATATAGGTGAAATTAGCCTGAAGAAGAGATGAAAACGAGCAAAATAATAGCCTTGCAATGTTTGAGGGTCCATGATGTAGCAGAATAAACAGAATGGCTTTGCATATCTCTAGCAGATAGTATTAAAGGGTGAGAGTTACAGAGAACCAAATTTCAGTTCAAAAAAAAGAAATGCTTTCCTGTAATAATTAATGCCCCATGCTAGAGTGGATTGACTAAAAGGACCTACAAGTACACTCCCTTCCAATGGCCTTTTTTTCCAGGAAGGTAAAGGGTAATCATTTTGCAGGATATTGTAGGGGAGATTTCTGCATTGAGATGAAGATTGAACTAAGAACATATTTTTCAAACTAGATTGCAACCCATTAGTGGAGGCATGAAATCAATTTAGTGGGTCCTGATCAGTATTTTTAAGTGAATTAGAATAGAATAGAAAATATCAGAGAACATTGCACACAGCAAGGATGAGTGTGGTTTTGACAAATCTATTTTGGAACCACATTTACTGGGTTGCAGTGTAACATGCTTTTCTTAGTGTGAATTGCAATAAAAAATTGTTTGAAAACCACTAACTACTCTTGGACTTCTTCCAGTTTCAGTTTTAATATCTGGTAGCTCTAAGAATTCTTATCTCTGTTACAGAGGTCCAAAATTGCTGTCTATGAGAAAATGTGGTCATACATGAAATCAGCAGAGCCTTCTGTGTTTACCAAAACAACAGCAGATGGCGTGGCCCGCGTGCGGAAGTCCAAGGGAAAGTTTGCCTTCCTGCTGGAGTCAACCATGAATGAATACATTGAGCAGAGAAAACCATGTGATACGATGAAAGTTGGTGGAAATCTGGATTCCAAAGGCTATGGTGTGGCAACCCCTAAAGGCTCAGCATTAAGGTGGGTGGAATAATATAACAATATCTGTGTTGTTATAGTATTCCACCTACCCTGATGCATTTTGTTGTCATTTTCTTTCTTGTGGATTTTGAGGTAACGTTTAAAAGTTTAAAACCTACAATATTCCATGGAGTTAAATAAGACGGTAAATTATGGTTTCATCTATTTAATGCATCCTTTTTTTTAATGTTCTCTCTCTGTGTTGTCCTCTCTGACTGTTTGTTGCTGTTTTAATTTTACAGTTCAACAGCTTTTTCAATTTAAATGGTAAAAGCCAAGTTATGGTGCCATATGTGACAAATGTTAATTGCATGGATGTGGTGTTCTTGTTACTTTTTTTCTCAAAGAGAATTTCCCCATCCCGCACACTTCAGTTTTGAGCAAGTGTTATCCTCCATGCCACCTTCCAATATTTAACCCTGTATTTGCTGTACAGACATTTTTATAGCTCCACGTTCTGTGAAATTTAGCCAATTTGTCCTCTTGTGCTCTTTTATATACGTTAACGATTTCCTAAGCATTTGTGCATTTTCTTACAAGTTATGTTTTATCGTTTCAAGAAATGCTGTTAACCTGGCAGTATTAAAACTGAATGAGCAAGGCCTCTTGGACAAATTGAAAAACAAATGGTGGTACGACAAAGGAGAGTGCGGCAGCGGGGGCGGTGACTCCAAGGTCAGCCTCAATGTCACCACAACCGGGTACCCTTAGTGACGAGTAATCGGCAAGACTGTTATCTTATTATTGAGGAGAAAGCACAAAACTCACACATAAAGTGGAATGACCAGGTTATTCCCCTGCCTGGCAGCTTTGGGAATGAGAAAGTCTTCAGGGCACTGCCCGCAATTTTCTTTTTTTTATCTAACTTGGGTCTCTTCTTAAACTCCCAGACAGAGGCTACCTATCCATAGCCGTTTGCTACACTCACACACCAGACTGGTTGCCTCATGTGGGTTTCAGTGCCATAGGCTGTCAAAAGCCCAAGGCTTTTTTTAAGACTGGCCCTTTCTGCCTCAGTTCAGTGATATGAGAAATCAAATCCATCTATTAAAAAGTCAGGTTATGGCCTTTTTTCTAAGGCATGATGTTGCTCACAGAGATTGGTTGATTAGAGTTGGCCTCTTCAATTATGTGTCTGAGTGATGAGATGTTGTTCTCTATATATGATGACCTTGTTAATCTGGCCCCATTTAACTTGAAATCCAGAAAAACCAAGTTTGGTTTCAAGGTAAATGGAGTCTTTCTTCAATAGGTCACCCCATATATAGACTTTGCAAAGACATTTTGTATATTTAAACAAGTGTATCAACTAACTGTGAAAATCTGAGTATATGAATACTCGATTTGGCTTCTCCTTAGCCATGTTTTTGGTTCAGGTAGGTCAAATTGTTATCCAGGCTGCCATCATGAGAAAACCCATCTTATTTGGCATTCCTTTCGCTCCTTAATGCTCTTCGGAACTAATAAGAATGGATAGCCTTCATCCAAGCAACAAGAAATAGGGGCAAGCTCAGAAGCCATTATACCAAGTGGTGGAAGGACATGTTGGGTAAGTACAGGAAAGGAACTGAAAACAGAACCTTCCAGACCCAAAAGGCATAAGAATTATATTGAAGCATGTAAGATCAGTTCTTGTATGACCAAGAATTCATGGGGATCTTAAGGTGAAAAACAGTGTTTCCCAACCACAGACCAACAAACAGGCAAGCCAAAACTTTTCTCCTTCAAATACAATGGTTACACCTCTGCTCCTCTCTTTCCCTCTCCATTCCTCAGGATCCTGACAGAAAAGTCCATTTGCCGATGTGCAGTAATAATACGGGTTTGAAAACTGGTACAGAGCACTTTCAAAGAAATAAATTTAAGAGCAACTTTCTTCAGCACATATCTTATCAAGTAATGGCAAGGTCTTTTATTATAAAACTTTGATTAACCAGAACTTACCCAATCAGTAACCCAAATAATTGAATTTAACCCACACTCTGAGTACTCACAAAGATAAGAAAGCAGCAATGGTACTAAAAGAAAAGACTGCAAGGAATTGATTTCTTTAATCACTTGCCAAGAGATGACTTGCAGTTAGGTCATATTCAGCTCTGTGTCCTGTATCGTATCTCCATCTGGATTAGCCCTCAAACATTAGAGGCTGTTTCCTGAGGCAAGTAAATGGATACAAGCATTTGAGGGGTGGGATGTTATTAGCCAAGAAGGAAACAAAATGAGTATTCTAATTGAAAATTCCATTCATCCCTTATGGATTCCAATGAATCAGGGTTTCACTGTGTCAAAAAGCAACAATTTATTTTCCCACTACTATAAACTAATGACATTAACAGTTTAGCCAAGCTTTTGGCTTATTTGAATTTTGCATGGCTAACAGGAAGCCTAGAGTATTTAGTACTTTATTCCTGGTCTTTTTCTCATGTTAATGGCAGAACACAGAGAAACTAATTACACCACTGAAGTAAGTTGCAGAATGAAAATTGTGATGGACTGGATGCTCTGAGGAATTCATCATTCATACTCAGCATTGTTAAAAAGGAGCCATGGACTTTATCAAGATGACTCTAAAACATCCACGTGATGCCAAGTGCCCAGAAGTTTTCAAATAACCAAATATTTGATGTTACATAAACAAAAATATATCTGCACACATTTGGCTGAATTTTTACTTTTCACCCACATGTTTTGGTGTCATGAAGACCCCTAAAATTTTAGACCAGTTATTTACTACTTAGTACTAGCCATCAAGTTTTCTTTTTCTCAGCTGACAATATAGCAAATTATCAAGCCCACGATTTACAGATTATCTGATTTTTAACATGCAAATAAGAAAAACATTTCAGTAGATCCTAAATGTTTTCAACTTCTTTGACCATAGTGCTTACTTGCCAGGTATATTTCAAATCACTTTTTTCAGTTGTTTCTCCAGTCAGCCTTTTGAAATAAGTTAACCCCTTTCTCAGCTATGGATCAGTGCTGCATATCCAGTGATGGCTTATTCCAATTCTGGATTACCAAGAAACTTGCCTTTATTTTCTTCCTTCTTGTTATCTATTTTCTGAGATGAACAAGAGAAGGGCCAAGAGATGAACTTGACTCTGTTTTACTTAGTGGTAATGTCAAAAATAAATCAATGAAGAAGAAAGTCCAAAAGCCAGTGAAACCTCATTAATTTGGAGCCCTGTAATTTATAATCCATGATAACCTGGTAGTGACTAAATTTTCTCCTTGACTGTAGACAAAGATCAGTCTACAATCTAACATTGTATTATTAGGGATGCTGCCAAGAGAAGTTTGTTAAAGCAAATGAAGAGTTTGGACTAGATTGTCAGTTGAGTACTTTCTTAAGAGAACAAACCTTTTTCAAATGTTCAGAGCGTTTATTAGATATAATCATATTCGTTACAAATCTATCTGCTGAAGTACTGCTTACAAAGACCTCCATTAAGGCAATGCTTTATAATTACTTTGAATTACAAAATAGACTTAAAGTAATAAAACTGTCATTTTCAAATGGATTTTGTAATTCAGGACTTACTCATTTCAGACAATCCCTCTCCTATTAGTCCCAATCAGTGAAATTTAACTGTATTAGTAAAATGGCTTCAGAATACACTTTATTGTGTCCTACCCCAAGTTAACATAACAATTGACTGTTGAATATACCATCATCTCATAGAGAAAGTGAGACCCAGAGATGGTGGTGACTTTGAGAAAGTCACACAGCTACTGCTGTCACAGATTTCCACAAATTTTCTGGATCACCCCTTGTGATAATATTGCAGATAGCAATATATCACATCTAATCATCCAATAAGCAACGTGAATCTGATTGCATGTGATATATTGCCATAAAAATCAGTTTCATTCTCAACCTTGGTTACCAAGCAAATGGCATATTTAAACCATTCCAGCCCTTAGTACTGATTACTAAAAATGATTGTAATCAGAAAGCCTGACATTTATGAGTGCTTTTACTTTTGCAAAAATGCTTCCACATTTATTATCTCTGAAACCAGAAGAGGTAGAAAAACCTGTACTACTTATCTCTCTATCTATCTCCTGCAACCTTTATGTAATGATAAATGTGCAATTATGTTACATTGTTCCTTGGCATGAAATATTACACATTCTAAGCCTTTTCTCAAAAAGTTACTATTCTATGCAAGGAACCAGCAACTTTTCAGGCTCTTTTAAATGTGCTCATACTTAAACTAATGAAATAGGTATTTTTTTTCTGAATACAAGGAATTAAGACAAGATTAGTCACTGAAGTAGCCCCTGAACCAGATCTACAGGCTAGAATTAAAATGCTGCTTGGTTTTACCAACTTCCTAAACCTGGGCTTTTAGGGCCTAAGTAAATCAGACTTGATCCTTGGACAGGCAAGAATCATGAAAATTAGAGCTGTGGTTTGGGAATTTTTAAACTGCAAATCACCCTTTTGTGCTAGTGCTTTAGTACAATGTGTGTGCAGATGCAGTAATTAAGAGCCAGTAGATTGTTTCAGTGATAAACTCGGATCGCCAGGGTTTTGTGACATAGCCAGTGAAAATCTGTCGCTGTAAATCACAGCAGAATGGGGATTTAGCTGCTGAATTACCACATAAGCACTTCAGCCTCTCCTTCCATAGATGCCTGTCACTTCAAACTTTCAAATTCTTCTTATCCCCCCACCCGCCCTACTTTTTTCCCTTAATCTTGGGTAAAAGGCACCAATTTAGCTTTCCCTGTGTAGAACTACCTTACTAGAGGAGGTCTGGTCAGTGAATCAAGGTATTTGTGGCTGGGTGACAAGACATTGTAAATTCTACCCCATCTTACTCTAGAATTGCCCTGACTTTAGTTTTATCCACAAATTTAAATAGACTTCCAGTGTCCATATTTTCTAGGCTGAAAATCAGCTCACTTTGTATGCTTTGGGGAACATTGATACAGAATATTTAAATAGAACCATTATGAACTCCTTGACTGTAATGAGAGTTGTACAATAGGTGCCTTAATGTATAAGGTATATAGGGAAATAAGAAATGACAATGAAATATGCAGTTAAACTTCCATTAATTAAATAAATGTTTGGATAATCACTATACTTTATAGAATATTGATAGAGAAATGCCATTTTATTATCTTCAACTATGTATAAGAATTAGATTAAACTAGTCAATTTAATGCTAGGAAAGAACTTAGGGAAGTTGTTTTAATAAATTCCAAACATAGGTTGCAATTAGAATTAGTTGTGGTTTTTTCTTCCACACAGTTGCTTTTAAAATACCTAAAAAAATTGTTCTCTTAAGAAATTTAAACATGTTTCTCCTCCCTATCACTAGCAATCTTTACTTTTTTTAATCCCATACATTTGCTTAGCAAGTCTCCTATTGAAAGATAGTAAAAAGTTATGCTTTAGGACAACCCATTTCCAAATGTCCTTGACTTCCTATTCGGTGGTACATAGATAAATGAGCTGATACTATATTTCCATATGTATAAATGAGATCCTCAGTTTTGTGTATATTTCTTCTTCTTCCATGTATGTCTACAATTCTCTTCTATGCCACCATCTCTTAACCACTTCTTTTCCACACCCAGAATTCTTTGACATTCTTGGGCCTTGAATAACGAATGTGAATCTACATCTGCCTTTTACCTGAAACATGATGGATCTTATATTGGCAGGAGCCATCTCTAAAGGTAGACATTTTGGATATCCATTATTAAAATGGATCCCAATGACTCTTTATTGACACTGTTATGTGTGTAGACAAGAATCATTACAGATCGATGGCATTTCCTGGGTCTTAGAAGAACTTCTCATGAATCACCAAGATTGGTTTGAGATCAAAGAGTAGGGTGAGTATATTATGCTCTTCGTTGGTTTGCATGTCTCTGTGCTGGTGCTGCCTCCTGGAAGTATGAAGAACCTGACAGTTTTCTTTTCTGGTAGTGACTAAATTTGCTCCTTGAACTTATTCAGGTCTTTCTCCCAAGAGCAAACTCTCATTTTCTCTCAAGTGGCTGCTTCAAGGAAGAAACTGCTTTGCCTTAAGAACTGAACCAACAAGTACAGTGACTACCAAAAACCATTGATTTTGTCAGATAGTGTTAAAAGAATAAATTCTACCACTGGAAAAGAAATGTAATCCAGAAAAAAAATATATTTTTTAAATAATCCATTCTAGTGATTTTTTTTTAATTGACTGTGTGGCCTTAACGTGGTTTCTATTATTAAAACATGATTATTTGCCTTTGGTATTATCCTGATAACTTGAATGTTTTCTTATTGAAAATAATGGCCAAATGCCCAACACCAGAACTACAGAAATAGCAGCAGGAGTGAAAAGCCTGAAGGTAAGAATGCTATTATACAATTGCCAAGAGGAAAGAAAATATTGCAGTGGCAGAATAAAATGGTATATGTCTATGCCCTTTCTGCCCCTCTAAGATCATTTGGTTTTCTTTTATTTGAAGAAAAGTCCATATAACCACAATCTCTGAAAAGTAGGACAGCCCATGGAAAAGAAACATGAAAGATTTGAAATGATTGAAATACATGCAGTGAGGGTGGGAGCAGAGGTTGGTCGAGCACGTTGAGGACAGATTTCCTTTATGTAGAACAATTGGAATCCATTCTCTTTTGACTTTCTAGAGAGCAGTATAGCATTTGGCCCTTGGCACATGAGGCAAATTCCTATTGGACAGAGGTGGCAAAATTGTTAACCAAGTACTAGATTCACCTTAAAGCTTAATTTCATCTGTATTTGAAGCAGATATTTCTGAAAATATAGACCTACAGCAATAGCATATTTTACATTTGAAAACATACAGAGAGATAAAATGATAGGGGAAGACTGATTCTGCTAATGTGGCCTGCCTAGCATCACTGCTGGAAATGCAAGTAAGTGAATGCTAGAATGCTTGCTAAAAAGGGCATTATGTGTGCTGGCATGGCAACCAGTAATCAGCTTTCAGATCTGATATATAGACTCCATTTGTTGCAGACTATTGAGGTATAAGCTAAACTGATTATTTTTCTAAGGGTCATGATCAAAGGAGAGCTATTGGGAAAAACAGTGAATGCTAGCATCCATCGGATTAAACTTTCAATGGATATTTTGCCTTAAGTCAGGGGAATAAACTACATGTTTTCAGAAATACTTGTCATATCAGTTTCTAGTCAAGATCAGTTTCTGTCTTCTCAATCTATGCCTCTCTTTCAGTGCCATTGGGATCAAGTTGACAATGCACTGTAGAATTGTGAGCCTGAAACCTATGTAATCCTTGCTAACAGATGTCACCCCAATAAGTCTAACAATAAAAATGAATTTAAAAAAAAAGAAAAAAAAGAAAACACACTTATATGTAATAAAACTGAACCAAATTTATGGTTTGAATTTTTAATGGATCTTAAAGCCACATTTTCAAATGAATCATATCAATTATGTACTTGAAAAAGTATCAGCGGCCACATTTTAAGCTTCTCTGGAAGCTTAGCATCTTCTCTGTCAAAGACAAATTGAGTAAGAACTCTTCCCACACAAATTGGGCTATGCGAGAAAGTCTGCAACTAATAATGGTTTTGGATTACTGTTCCTGAAGGAGAGATTGGACAAGGTCCCAGTTTCACAGAAATTCATTACTGAAATTCACAACTTGTAGAATCAAGAAGTCAAGAGGTCTATCACTGTGAATTTTTTCAAAATGCACTGGCTTTACCCACATATCTACAAATTACTTCTGAGGCTGCTTCTCTAGCATAGATGATCATCATTGGGTTTCAATCACTAGCATTCTTAGGCCTTTAGTAAAACGATTCACAACTTTCAACTTGTAATGTTATATGCATGCATTATTGAATTTGGCCTTTGCAGTTATATTAAATTATGATGGACATAGCAGGTTTGAGCTACATTTGTGAACTACACAGCAGCTAAGCACTGTATAACTGCAAGTCATTGTAGCTGTCCCTGTGAAATGAGGGTTGCCTGGGGGGCCAGAGTTAAGTCATGCCAACAGTCATGTGTGCATGCTCCTCAGTTATGGAGAAGGCTGAGGTTTTCTCCAACGGTAGAAGGATTGAAATAACTAAAACCCTCACTCTTCTGGAATCTTGCATCCAGAAACCTCTGTGAAAATAAATGGGTAGAGATTTTTTAAAAGGGTTCCAGACACTAGGGTAGTCTAGGGCTTATTTTGAACTGCCACAGCCTCCAACAGCTACTATACTTGTATGGAGAGGTAAATTATTTCACTACACATATCTGAAAGTAACTCACAGAAAAGAATATAAAGGACCTTAGAATACATGTTTTCATCCAGCAAAGAATCTTCTGTTCCTTGGTCATCAATTGGCTTCAACTTAACAAGTGAAGGCCTACCAAGGAGGAGATGTACACCCTTGCTGATCTGGAAAGCAGCTCCTCAGATAATGTTGTTTCCTTCAGCATCATTTCATTACAACAGTGGGAACATAATTCTTATTTGTACCTATTAGCATTTGGTAAAATTAGTTTTGTTATATGTCATTTTGTTTAAAGTCGTAGAAACTATCAACGATGTTAAGTGAGTACTTATTGTACATGCCTATGAGTTCCTGAGTGATGCTAGGAGTTTTCCAGAAAAGGCTAGAAAAACAAGTGAGCTATTGGAAAAAGGGACTTGTCACCACTAAAAATTAAAATATCTTCAGTAAAAAAGCTAGCAGAAGAGAGGATAGCTGTCTTTCCTCCACTGGGCTGAAAATAATTCTAAAAAGTTGTTTTAAAAAATCACTGGGTACCGAGAAGCAACTGTTAGTAACTTGGAACAAGGTTTGAATTAGGCATAAGGTGAGGGGAGGGCTTCCAGCTTAGGCTGTGATAAGTCTGTGTTTTCATTATTCAGATATTATTTTATTAAAGCAGCCTTCTAATTAATTATGCAAATACACCATCCTTTGCTCATATATTTCTTTTACTTCTCTGTGATCTGTTTGTCTTTCTCTATAACCGATACTTTTACACATAAATCTATCCCTCCTAAGGGCACTACTGAAGATCTCCTGGCATTATTAATTAAACAGACTTTTGCTTTTTAGATCTACCTGCTCAAAAAGGACAAGAAAAGCCATTTAGAGCAGAATATATTCCACAAGTCTCTTGGGTAGATGAATCATACTTACACCTTGGGTTCCTATATTTTTTAGGCCCAGCACCATACCCATAGTACAAATTCTTATCTCAACCTTTCTAAGATCACTATTTAGAGAAACAAATTTGGTCATTAATTTAAAAGGCCTTTTTTTTTTCTTATTTTCCACTATGGAGAAACTCAGCACCCTCACACCACTCTCTCTACATGTTTTTATTCATAACAAAGAATCTAACATGGCTCCAACTACCTATTTTAGGTATATCTTAAAACTAAAATTGTAAAATAAATTGGACAGTACCTCGGAAATACATGAAATTTTAGTTACTTTTTTAAAAAAATAAAGAGTTTCGACTTTCACAGAAAAACAAAAAAAATTGTATTTTCCGAAAACTGTCCCCCTATATAACATTGACCATCACTAAAATAACATTGAACTTTCAAATTGCTAGTTGGTATATCCCAGGAATTAGCTGGGAACCTAGATAACCACCACCTGTGGCTATATGCCTTGGAAGAGTGAGCGCAGACCTTTGTAGCTCAGTTATTGCTAGGTGTAGATGGCAGAGATAAGCAGAAATTTGTATCAGCCAGTTATGTTTCCTTCAAAAATAGAACTCATTTTTAAGACATTGTGAATTTCATTACTACTATTAGAAAAAATAAACACCACTCCATGACTGTTCCCCACACTCAGGAATCATCGTCCTGCCACAGGTCGGCATTAACTTCCCATACTTTTAAATGACTATCTAATATTCATTTGCTTTTACCCTCTCCATCTGATCAAAAATTCATATGCATTTTTACGACTTAAGTGCAGTAAACCATTTTCTTCTTAGGGGAACTTTACACTCTTTCCCCCATTGAAGATTTTTTAAACAAAATAGAAGAAAAAGTCAGCATTTGTAAACAGTTACTCTTTGTTTTATTTCCCATCATTCAGAAATTTGTGTATTTTAACAAGGAATGTTCAGATTTAAAGGTGTGCAGTTCTCATGGTGGAATTTCAATTAAGTAAGTACTTATTGTACATGCCTATGTGTCCCTGAGTGATGCTAGGAGTTTTCCAGAAAGGGCTAGAAAAGCAAGTGAGCAATTACAAAAGGTGAGTTGTCACCAGTAAGAAAAAATTTTTGGACAGGGGGACATTCCCAGACCCCCTGAAATTACATCACAAAGCTTTCCTGTTTTTTCCCTAAGCTTTCCACCCCATGCCTTTGTCTTAGGAAGGCTCTACTCAGCAAAAAATTCATAGCAATTCCTTCAGAGGAAACAATGCCTAACTAATTTCCATGATAGGAATCTGACCTATTTTGTTCAATTCATTCTGTTCTCTTCTGAGATGAATACAATAAATATTTATGACTTGTAATTCTCTTAGGTACCAGTTAAGGGTCGGCAGTAATTGCTCTGAAACATTACCTTAGGTACATATTGCTATACCACAGTGAACAGCTCCAGCTGCAAGATATGTCCTTGCTAGGTTGATAGTTATTTGGAGTATGGTGGTCCCTAAAGAAAAAAATCATTGTGCACATCCAAGCCTGAAGAACAAAAATAAGGAGAACAGCTATCCTTTATGTGTGTTCCACAGTACAGGGTTGGATGTATATTAATTTGTTTTCTAGGCTGCCTTATAATTTTCTGTACAACCTTAAGTATATTGTTTAACTTATCTGTACCTCAATTCATTTATTTGTAAAGTAGAGACCATAAATCTACCTTCCTAGAATGATTATTAAACTTGAGCAATAATAATAGTTACTATAATAATTATGTAAACACTAGGCTGAAATACAAAATTATAAAAGAGTTATCTATTCAACAAATATTTATTGAGAGAACTATTATTCTAAGTGGGGATACAAATACATAAGCCATGGCCACTGGGAGTTATACGACAAAGACATAAATAATTAGGCAAGGTAGCAAATGCAGGAAAGAAGAGAAAATATTGAAACAGTTTCCAAAAATGGCTTCATGGAGACAGCGACATTTAAAATGTGGACATTTACTCACCTAATTCCACTTCTTTTAAAATACTAAATTGTTTGTATGGGGGTGGGAAGGGTGGCAATAGATTTGGTTGATTTGGATGCGGCTAGGCAATACAATCAGTAATGTACGATAAGAAAGAAAATTAGAGCAGTTTTTCTCTGCCATCTTGGGAATGTATTCCACCCCATAGCAACATACTGTTCTAGGATATTTGGCCTTTAAAGTACTTTCTTTTCTTGGCAACTATCCTAACCTTGTTAAGTGGTATTATCTGTGATTTCTGATCACAGATTTTATGCTCCTTGGCAGTGCTGCTGCTTGAAATGCTTTTCTCTTTCATTTTTATTTAGAAGTTCCCAAGTGCACATTGGGTCCCTGCCAAATTTCATAAGACCTGTGATTTTTTTCCAACCAAAAACCAAACTTCTAGGAGTATATCGTTTATCAGATTTCTCTATAGTCCTGGAGCATTAGATGAGTTCTGGATGCTCTAAGGCAGGGTTTCTCAACCTTGGTACAATTAACATTTGGAGTTCTGTTGTCAGGGTTTGGGGGTGGCTGTCCTATGCATAGTACGGTGTTTAGCTGCATCCCTGGCCTCTACTCCCTAGATGCCTGTAGCATCCCCCCACCCAATTGTGACAACGAAAAATTACTCTAGACATTGTGAAATAACCCCTGGAGGAAAAACTCACCCCCAATTGGAAATGATTACTCTAAGGTAACCTCCACTGTAACTATGGAAGCAATGGGAGTGGAGAGCAGTTACCAGCCATTCTGCGAAAGCTACTGGATGACCTAAGGCGAGGATAAGCCATTTGTCAGAACTAAAATGCTAAATTGCCAACATCCTGAGCCACGGTTTTGGCAAAAGTGTATGGTAACAGCCCTAAAGAGGCCCAGCACAGGTTCTTCCAAAACCAGTGCTTCTCAAACATTTTTGCCTCAGGATCCCTTTACACATTTAAAATGTATAGGTTAAACCCCCAAAATTTGGTTTCTGATGTCACATATATTAATATTTAGCATATCATAAAATAAAATGTAAGAATTTTTAAAGAATACATTCGTTAATTCATTTTAAAATAATAAACCTAATATATGTTAATATAAATAGCATACTTTTCATAAAAAATAATTATATTTTTCCAAAACAAGAGTGGCATTGTCCTATATTCTTGCAAATCTCTTTAATTTCTGGCTTAATATAAGAGAATAGGAGTCTCATTTCTGCTGCTTTGTCTGATCTGTTGTGATAGCACTTGTCATATAGCCTCTAGGAAACTTCACTGTACGTCATTAGGAAATAAGAAGGAGCAGGGCAAGGATGTCTCAGTATTATTATAAAAATAGTTTTGACCTCACAGACACTCTGATGAAACAGTTTCAGGAATCCTCCTGGGATTTTGGACTACACTTTGAGACTCACTGCTCTAAACTAACATGTCACACTTTTACCAACCTAGCTCATTTAAACTTCTTTAAAACAGAGATCTTCTTGTCAGAGATCTCTGTTTGAACATTAGTGTGAGAGCCATTAATCGTACTGCTCTTTCCTGAGATCTAGTAAAAGTAGCTATACTGAAGAAATTGAATGAAGTAATTTGAAGAACATAGTACCTTGAGGGAGAACAGAGACTGGTAAGGACTTTGTCAGAGAGTAATGTGAAGATGTTGGGCCCTTTACAATCAGAAAAGAGGAAGCACAGAAAGGAGGAAGGAAATGTTTTGACTATTTTCCTGTGGTCCTGATGGAATCGGTCACCCATGTGCCATTAGAAAGCGTCTGAGCTAACTGCCAGAATCTTGAGCCTGGGGTCCCATGCCTAGTGAAAGGCATATCACTGGGGAGAGGTGTTGGTGATAAAACAGAAAAATAATAAGGGGAAAGGAGAGAGAGAAGGGAGCCAGACAGTTGGGATTAGGGGCAAAAAGCAGTTCCAAACTGATCTTAGGGCTATAGATAGCCTGTCTGTCCTTTAAAAGTCTAAGACTTAACTTTCACTGCCACTAATATCTTAAATAGGCTCAAAGTTCTTAGTATCTTCTGCTTTGCATTTTTTTAAATATGGGTAGCTCCCTGGCTGGGAATCGAACCCAGGCCGCAGCATTGACAGCACCGAAGCCTTAGCCACTACACCACCAGGGAACTCCCCTGCTTTGCATTCTAATCAACTCTGGTTCTCATTTGAGATGTCTAAGTCTCTAAGCATTGATTGAAGGAAGTGGTTTAAAGTATAAAAGAACTTCAATTTCCCCATGAGATACAAAATGTAAATATTTTGGCTGCCAAGCCCTGCACTAACTGAGGAAGTGTCACCTCCTTGACACTGAAGGTTTATAGTTGTTCAAATCTCAAGTACTCTGAAATTGCATATTATTTTTAAATGATGATACATTTCTCAGAATATCTCAAGATGAGATAGTCCCTCTGCTCTCAACAGCAAAGTGAGAAAGAAAGAAAATAGGCTCTGGAGGCTTGCTCTAATAGAGGTAGTATCTCTGTGACTATAGGAAGTTTTATCAATAATGGATATGTTGGTGGGTCCAACTTATCCAAAATAATCTAAGAAATTTTATGGTATATTCATAGTTACATAAATGTGTCTGCTTTGCTCCTTGTAAATTGATGGTATTCAAAGTAATATGTACTACTCGACAATATTGTTTTATGAATCTTGAACACATGGGGGTTTTTGCCTTATGATAGAATTATGCCACCCTTTATATATAATGCATCTTTATCCAAAGTTATAAGGTACTCTTTATTTAAAATTCATTAGCTCTAGAAGGAAGATGACAGGGTAACAGTCATTATTCCCATTTTAGAGGTGAAAATATTTCTAAGAGAGAAAATCTTTATCCTAGGACAATAGGGTTACTTGCACTTGTCCAGTCGTTCTGACTATAGTCCTTATGCTTTAAAGAGTAGAGGACGAGAGGAAAGTGATCTGGCCTCCTGGGGATGTATTAGCCTCTCAGTTAAGGAAGTCTTCCTTATCTTCCCAGAACAGCTTACCTAAACTGTTCCTCTACAGTGCTACCCACAGTGGCAGAATCAGTTTGCTCTTTTAGGTCATGCCATATTAATAATCTATTTTTAAATAGATTATTTACCCTGTGGTGATCTGAGTTGACCACAGACATATGATCACCTCAGAGAGACAGACAGTAACTAACTCAAAAAACATGGATAAGAATTCAGTTTGTGGAGTGAACACATGTACAGAGAACAGTTCTTTCTGAGATCATTTTCAGCTGGGCAACATATTTGCATAATAAAGGATAATTAATGAGAAGTCATGTTATTCACACGGAATCTATTTTCTATTCTGTTCAGATTCGTATTTTTGTCTAGTGTCACATATGGAAACGGTTCCCCTTCTGGTTTTATACCCTTGCCCCATAGAACTTGCTTTCTGTCTGGAAGTACAACAAGATACCCAGTTAGATCAAACCTAAAACACCTCCATCACAAAGCTACTGCAAACTGCTGCCAATGAGGGGAGACCCTCCTCACCACACATAGCCTGAAGAGTGCCTTTTTTCTATCCTCATTATTTAACAGTGTGTGCCGATTACTCAAAGCGATATGGGCAGGCCCTGGTAAACATAGCGTTGCTGTAGTGTTAACTTTTTATAAGGTAATGCTCAGGTTGCCTGCGGTGTCTAAAATTACTCTGTGGCCAGGGCCCCCTGCTTTATCGCTTTCTATAGTTTTAAAGTGGTTTGAAGCTTGAATAACATAAAATAACATAATATAATGTTATTTATGTTATTTCCCACGTGAAGAACGCCTGTAAACCTTGCAGTATTGAAACTCAGTGAACAAGGAATCTTAGACAAGCTGAAAAACAAATGGTGGTACGATAAGGGGGAATGTGGAGCCAAGGACTCCGGGAGTAAGGTCAGTCGCTGAAGGTCTTTTTGTACTGATTAGCAATCACATTTTGAACCACTGTTTATTTTCTACCCTAAAACAGCTTTCCTTCCCAACACACAGTCCCTGACCCAGTGGAACCCCTTTATAACACCAGCGCTAAAGGAGTAAGGCAAACACCAGCCTTAGAGGGCTGCCACGTGACATCAATCACTGACGCCAGAGAACTATTGTTATTAAGGAACTCAATCTGGATTACTGCATTTCCAAAGCTGTAAAATAAGGAGCTGTGTTATAAGGGGGTTTTACTGTAATTCATATTTCCAAAGTTCAAAGCAAAAATATAACAATAACAACAACAACAACAAAAAGAGATCTAGATGTGACAGTACTTTTTCTTAACCTCTTATAATGTCAGAAACATTATAGTTGTAAATACCTTTGGTTATTAATATAGTATGTTGATCTCATCTGAAAACAGCCAAAGAAATATTAATAAATAACAAAGAATAGTCTCTGTAAGTGGAGTGATTAGCCTCCTCCAAGTTGCTGTTATATTGAGTTCAGCATTTTTTTGGATCTCAAATCTCATTAAGTCTGTCACACTTAACCTCTTCCAAAGGTGTCATTAGAATCCCTGTAATACTTTTTAAATTTACTCGCATGTTCCTTAAGGGTATTTGTCAAAATAACATCACATTGATAAGCATGAAACACTCTTCCTCGCCTCCTTCCTGCCCCCCTTTGCTCCCCTAAGAAAGTTCTTTTTAGTTTCAATTTTTGCCTTTCCTGTTTTTGAACTAATATTGTAGTATCAGTTAATTCATTTCATGAAATGCCACTCATTTTCCCTGAGCAGTGAACCATTTTGCTACTGCTTTTCTATATCCCACAATAGGGAATTCTATAAAACCTAAAGACATGGAACTTGAAACTGGTGTTACTACAACTTACATAGTTATGTCAAAGGACACCTTTCTCCCCACCAAAATCACATATATAAAAATTTCGTGGTAAAGGAAGGGTTATCCAAAGTTGGTCAATTTCCTAATGGACTGTGGAACATCCTTGCAGATAGCCTCACCAGTTTCCTTAAGGAAATGACCTGTTGTTTCGTAAGTGACAGAAATTCTTACCACTTGTGTAGTTGTCATTCATCTTAGAAGAGTGACTATTTGCAAGGTTGTTGTAGATATGAGGCACACACATACCCACCTTCCCAACCATGTGATTCAATTCCAAATGGCCTTTTTATTAAGGTAAATGGTATGGGACCGGATCCTATGAAAATAGAATCCAGATCATCTTTACATTTAATTCTTTAAATGATACCAGGACTTGCTGAGTCACAGAATGTTGAGTGTCAGCAGTGGCCATTATCTTCTCACTGTGTTATCATTTCAATAAGATTCTCAAGTCACTGAGTTAATAATTTGGGTATTCCATTCAATTACATTCAGCAGCAAAATGGTTACATTCCTTCTAAAAAAAGACTACAAAATGCTATTTTATTTTATTTTATTGTTTCAAAGAAAGGCTCCTGGCCCTTGGTGTGTCCTACCTCAAGGTAGGGGCTCAAGGCACCAACTTTTTTCTTTCCATGATTCAGCACTTTAGTTTTTGCTTTTTCATATAGGCAGATAGTTTAGTCAGATTTTGCACCATTTGACCTGAAAGTCACTGACCGGCTTCCTCAATTTTTCCCCTATTTTGAATAGAAAGAAGATAAGTGTAGTATTTTTTAAATTATTTGCTACATTCCCTGGAATAAAAGCTAAATGAGCTGGATTTTTAAAAATCATCAGACTCCTGGAAAAGCTTTCTGATTTGTATGGAGCCAATTCAGAACCCAATGGGTCCTCCTGACAGTTTCCTTATACTCTCAGAAAGATGGAACTGAGCCAATTCTTCATGTTGCTCCCTTGTTCCAGCAGCACAAAGACTTACTGCTATGAGGATGAGCACTTAGCAACCAGTCCCCAAAGGGAGAAATTTCTCAGCTTCTGGGAGAAAGGGGAGAGTTAATAATCCTTTTTAAACAAATCCTTGTGAAGTAACATCCCACATAAGAGTATCAGGAACCTCTAATTTTCTCACCTGGTATCTTAAAGACTAGTTGTTGACAAGTTTGTTACAGGGAAAACAAGGGAGAAAAGGATGTTGTGGGGCAGAGAGGGGAAAGAGTGCTTCAAGTTCCCAAATGAGAAGAGTATTACATATGTAGAGATTATGTCACAGCTCAACTCTGGCAAATGGTGTTTATGGAGACTCGCAGAGAAATCAGTTGTGCTTGTGTTTACAACTTTACTCCCATGGTCAAGTACTGTTTTATTTAGTTTATGACACTATTTTGAGGAACAAAAGATTTTACAGTGTCAAAATAAAAGAACATATGAGGTCTGACAATTAAGTTTGTGAACTTGCTACCATGCACTTATGTTGGCAGCACTGTATAAACACCTTGGTAAGGTTTCATAACCTTGGTATATCTGCATCTCATCCCTGTGCTCGTGTTGACGTGTGGCAGTGCCTTGCTGAGTAAAATTCATTATTGCTGTTGCATGTTTTTGTGTGCCATTGCGAGAATGTCGGAGTTTGAATTAGAGCAACAAGCTAACATTAAATTACTTGATAAACTTGGCAAGTCTAGAAGCGAAATCAGGAAAATGTTAGTCCAAGTTTATGGGGATAATCTCATAAAGTAAATGGCAATATACAAATGAATTAAGCATTTTTCTGAGGGGAGAGAAAGTGTCACTGATGATGAGAGGTCAAGGCAGCCACTAACAAGCAGAACTGATGAAAACATTGCAGAAATTCATGAAATTGTGCATCAAAATCATCAGCTTACTGTATGAAGCATAGCAGAGCGAGTAAACATCAATAGAGGAACAGGAAAATCTTAACCGAAAATCTTGGCAGGAGAAAGGTTTTTGCAAATACAGTCCAAAAGGCGCTCACCAATGAACAAAAGCAAAGGAGTCAAAGTTTGCCAAGACCCTTTGGAGAAGCAAGATAATGTTTTGGGCCATGTTATCACTGGTGATGAAACATGACTGTACCAACAAGACCCTGAAACAAAGCATCAAAGTGTGCCATGCAAGTCAGCCTATTCCCCACAACCAAAATAGTTCTGTCAGTCCAAATCAGGAGTCAAAACAATGTTGTTAACTTTTTTTGAAATCAAAGGGATTGTTCAATAGAATTTGTACCAACTGGACAGTCAACGCAGTTTACTATTTGAAAGTGCTGAAAAGGCTGCATGAAAATGTTAGACAAAAACAACCTGAACTTTTCACCAACAACTCATGGCTCTTGCATCACAACAATGCACCAACTCATATAACACTGTCTGTGAGGGAGTTTTTAGTTACTAAACAAATAACTGTACTGAAACACCCTCCCTGTTCATCTGATCTGGCCCCAATGACTTTTTCTTTACCTGAAGATAAAGGAAATATTGCAAGGAAGTCATTTTGACAACATTCAGGACATCAAGTGTTACACAACAACAGCTTTGATAGCCATTCCAGAAAGAGTTCCAAAATTGCTTTGAAGGGTGGACTAGGTGCTGGCATCAGTGCATAGCTTTCCAAGGGGTGTACGTCAAAGGTCACCATAGTGATATTCAACAGTAAAGCACTTTTTCTAGGATGAGTTCGTGAACTTAATTGTCAAACCTTGTATAGGTGAAGGTCACAACTGTCAACAAAAGCACAATCTACCATTTTGTTACCCATTGTGAAGCATCAGAGAGTTGCCAGAGTTGAGTCATAACACTTACATCAATATTTAGTTATCTTACAACTAAGAACTATCCTATATTGTTGCACTGTATTATAATATCCCATTGCCTTTGTTTTCCCCAAGAACTAATCGCATTGTTCATTTCTCTTAGGACAAGACCAGCGCTCTGAGCCTGAGCAATGTGGCAGGCGTTTTCTATATACTTGTCGGAGGTCTGGGGCTGGCCATGATGGTGGCTTTGATAGAATTCTGTTACAAATCACGGGCAGAGTCCAAACGCATGAAACTTACAAAGAACACCCAAAACTTTAAGCCTGCTCCTGCCACCAACACTCAAAATTATGCTACATACAGAGAAGGCTACAACGTGTATGGAACAGAGAGTGTTAAGATCTAGGGGTACGGTTAAGGTCTAGTAAACTAATCAGCCTTACATTACTGTATGTTAGTCTCTTCTGTTTTTTTGTTTGTTTGCTTGTTTTGTTTTGTTTATTGCTTCAAGCATTGTCTGTTCTTTGCAATTATTTGATTCTTTGAAAACAATGTTTGTGCTTTTTTGTCAGGCAGTGGTGCTTTTCTAATAGCATAGTTGTAATTAAACTTTTGTCTGTGCCCCAAAAGGAAAAAATATTGTCTAGAGCACCAGTGTTTAATATAAATATTTGCCAGCCACATATGTGAACCACATGTGTAATTTTAAGTGATCTAGTAACCACATTTTAAAAAGTAACACAAGTAAAATCAATTTAGTGGTATAGTCTATTTAACCCAGTATATCAAAAATATACTTTGAACATGTTATCAATATAAAAATGAATGAGATATTTCACATTTTATTCTTCATACTAAATCTTAAAACCTGGGGTACATTTTATATTCACGACACATCACAACTGATACGAGCCACATATTAAGTGTTCCATAGTCACACATGGCCAATGATTACCATACCGGAGAGTGCAACTATAGAGAAAGCAGCTACTTGGTAACTAATGTTAAAATGAGGAATGGAAGTGGGGCACTGCCACCTTGAGAAATACAGTGCTTCCAAAGCAGAACAGTGGTTCTCCTAAGTGTAAGCCTGAGACAGTTTCTTTCATCTTTGAGTTCTTTAACTGTCCCTTTCCTGAAACTAATATTCAGGTAAGTATCTCCCAAAGAACAGTCTAGGTGCCTTGCTGCTGGCTGCCCCAAATTCATACTTAAGTGATCCTGACCTGCCACTTTGACTCTGGCAGTTATAGCCAACTACACCCTCATGATCAATAATTCAGATATATTCAAAGGCAAGCTTGAATTAGGAGAATGCATCCATTCTAGAAGTGTTTAAAAATAATATAGTCTTATTACCTTCAAGTGCAGCTGTCATCACTAACACACCATTCTGAAGAGGAACAGAACATTTAACACTTTCATAGACCTTATTTTAAGTGAGAAAATTTTGACCTCATGAATCAATGTCAGTGTGCTTGAATTTCTACAAATGCATTTATTTTTGTTTTGATATTCTTACATTTTATGTTGTAGCAAATTTTAAATAATATTTTATCCAAATAAATCATTTGTCTCCTTTGCCATGGAAAGCATTATCTTGTTTGATGAAGTTGCTGGTAGTTCTTTTCTGCTGCAGACTGCAGCCTTTTCAGTACACTGCCACAACATATTCAGTACACTTGACTAAACCACTAACAAAGTGTTCCCATTGCATTGCTAACTGCACCATACATGGATTCACCTTTAATTAGCAGTGTTTGCATGCAAGCATTTAATGTTCCAATGTGCTTAAAATATTTTATTCTTGAGCAGGTTATATAAGTCGATTATTACATTTGAGGCACATTATTTGGTTTTTCATAGGATAGTACAAAGGTGATTTCAGCCTAGGTTAATTATCCCAAATTCTGAGATATTGGCATCCAAAGAAATAATATACCTTAAATCCACAAAGCAGTTTTCCAAGTGCTCTCATATCTATTGCCTCATTTGAGGAAATGGGTCCGAAAGTATTTTCCCTTATAAGTAACTAAAACCCAGTCACAGCAAGTGAATTGCTCAATGCAACAGTTAGGTAGTGGAAGTTCTGGGAATAGAACCTAACCCTTCTTTCTCCTATAGCTGTATTCTTTATTTAACCATGCTCCCTCTAACTACCCATGGCCTGGTAGTCTTCAGGAAACTTGAAATCCAAATGGGATCCTATCAAACAAAGAGTAGATCCTAAGTTTATGCCCCACTTGTTTCCAAAAAAAAGTCTTCAGGGACTGAGTTCACCAAGCCTCCATATGCCCCACCTATGCACTCAACATGAGGTTGTATATTCAATCAGTCCTACTTTCCCTAGAAAAAAATCTTTCTGAAACAGAAAGGTACCAGGGCTCAGTGTCACACAGCCTTCAAACCCTCTTTATTACCAGCTATTCCATCTGAGAATCTAGGTCCAAACTCCCCAATTACTACAGTCTCTTATTAAAGCCTCAGAGCAGTGTTTCTCAAATGTCAGTGTGTGTGTGAGTCACCCGAGGATCTTATAAAAAAATGCAAGTCCTGATTCAGCAAGTCTGAGATGGAGCTTGAGATTCTGTATTTTTTTGAGGGGAGGGGGTTATTTCCCTGGCTGGGAATTGAACCCAGACCATGGCGTTGAGAGTGCCAAAGCCTAGTCACTACACCACCAGGGAACCCCCTGAGATTCTACATTTCTCATTAGTTCCCAAGTCTTGTTGCTGCTGATCCATGAAGTAGTAATATTATAGAGAAAATTATCTCAGAGCATGTAACTTAAGTAAAGAACTGAAGAAAGGAAGGAAAGAGAGAGGAGGAGAGAGAGGTTAAGGAGAGAAAGAGACAGAGTAAATGAGCAGAGAGAGAGATATGAAAGAGAGAGGAGGGGAGAAAGAAAAAGATGGAAGGAAAGAAAGAGGGAAAGAAAGAAGGAAGTAAGGGAGGGAGAGAGGGAAGAAGGAAGGAAGGAAAAGAGGGAAAGTAAGAAAGAGGAAAGAAGGAGGGGGGGAAGAAATGGAAGGGCAGAAGGGAGGGAGGGTGGAAGGAAGGAGAAAACTGGGATCAGCAACCGTTTGGGCAGAATGTTGCAGTCCTAGAGGCCCAGGACATCATACCTGGGGAAATAGCCTCAGAAGTGAACTTGACACAACTTCTGGCTTTCTTGTTTTCCTTTAGTCATCTTGGTTGATCCATTTTGTGAAGCAAAACTCAGACTAATTAAAGCAAAATCACATTTTAACTGACATTAACATCAATGCCTATGGGGTTACAGCCCAGTTAGCTAGTACCTTGGCAACCATTCCTAGGATGAAAAGAAAACCTGGTAAACAACACTTCAAACAAACAAACAAAACAAAACAAAAAACAACTGTCCGCCAAATCTGTGTGATGCCTCCAGACAAGAAAATAAAAAAGTCTCAGAGGATGCCAGAAGAAAACCTTACATGTTCCAGTCACGAGGCACAAAACAGGCTAAGAAAGAAACATAAACCTCACTGCTGTCCTCTCACAGTGTGATAATGTAATGTTAGAGGATGTTGGTTAAGTAAAGAGTAAGCTAGTCATCCACACATCTTTTATTTCCCGAGAACTTCTGAAATATCTCCTAGTGGCTTCTAATTTGTTACCTAATTATTAAGCTTCCAGATGGCGCAGATCTGTCAGTGTCTACTTGGGCACAGAGATGGAAAGGCACCCTAAGATTTCACTTTTATTGCTAATGACCAGAGCCAGACTTGGGAGTTTATGGTACCAGTGATTCTTCAGGACAAAGGACTCAAGGGCAAATCACCTGCAAAAATATGATCCAGTTGAAATCTTTTTAATAAAAGGCCTTCTAGAAAGAAGGAGGAGTCATCTCTCATTTTTTATGGATAAGAATAGAGTAAGGATTAGTAGACCTCTTGTGGAAACACGTGCCTAAGCCTCAGATACAGTACCTACTAGGGAGCAAATCGCCTCTTGACTACCTGATGCTTCTCTGGGTTACTGACCTACTCGATGTGTTGTCCCCAAGCCTGACTTGACAGAGTCTGACTGACAACTGTTCCAGAATCACTACACCCTGATGTTGACTCTGCTGATTGTTTTAAGAAATCCATTTGAATTTCTTCATTGATGTGCAGAACTACTTCTGGCTTCTTTGATTTCTTCAACAATATTTTTGAAATTCTTCTCATTCTGAAGACCTCAAGATGTTGAAATGAAGGAAAATGATTTCCATTTTTCCTCTAAGAGTTCTATTTAGACTTCCTAGAAAATATTAACTTTATTCATGCAGCCCATTTTCAAAGTCATCGATTTTCCTTCTGCAGCCACTGCATAGACATTCTTGCTGAGGAAATTTTCCTGCTTAATGACTTCATTTTATGTTAAGTGGAAAACACATTCTGGATAACTGAAGTGAGGATGCTGTTTGTGCCCAGAGATCTTTTACCTCAATGACAACACTTCATCTATCCCCACTTAAAAGCAGGAAACAGAGGAAGTGAGAGATTAGGTGGTTTTCCCAAATTCATGCCGGTATAAAGGGTGGTCAAGAAATACGCAAAATGAAGGGGAAGAAAAGTTAAAAAAAAAAAAAAACTATTGTTTTTCTTTTCAATATATTCACCTTTAACCTTCATACACTTTTCAGATATTTCAATAAATTTATTTATACCCTCAAAAAAGTTTTGTTTTACCCTCAAATTTCAGCTTTATCTTCTTAATCATCTGTAAATTTCTTTCCTCAAAGCTGGTTTTTCATATTTGGGAACAAACAATAATCAGATGGAGCCAGGTCTAGACTGTAGGGAGGGTGGTTTAATGTTTGAAAGCCACAGTCGTGAAGAGTGTCTACACAACATTGCTCTTGTGCACAGATACGTTTTTATGCAAAAGCAGCAACTCTTTGGCTCATTTTCCTCTTATTTTCTATTCCACAGATTCTTTCAACTGTTTCAGCAGACTGGAATAGTATTCTTCAGTTATTGTGACACACTTATCCTTGTAATCAATCAGAAGGATATACTGTGTATACCAAAAACAATAGTCATGATTTTCCCAGAAAATTGTGAAATCCTGAACTTCTTAGAGGTTGGCATACCCTTTTTGTGCCACTGCATGGACTCTTGCACACATGGACTCAGGCTCACAACAATGAACCCAAGTTCCATTTCCAGTGACAATCAAGTTGAAAGCTTGATCTTTGTTGTCTCCACAGAGGTCCATAAACTGTCATGAACACTCAAGATGCTGTTGTTTTTGAAGTGGCATGAGCATTCTTGGTACCCATCTTGCACTGACTTTTGAAGTTCTTAGATGGTGATGGAGAATATTCTTAATGGTTGTAGGTGATACTCCACCCATTTCTGCAAGTTGCTTTATATTCAATCTGGCATCTTCCACTACAAGTCTTCAACTATTTTTACAATGTCTGAAGAAGTGGCCTAAACAGGGCATCCTAGATGGAGGTCATCTTCAGTCGACTCTCTGCCTTGCTTGAAAAGGCTATGCCACTTGTAAACCATGGATTTCCTAGGGAAACAGTCCCTATAAACCACTAGCATCTCTTCCAAAATGGTTTGAGGTGTTTTCCCTTCTTTTGTGAGAAACTTAATGATGGCATGAAATTCAATATTATCCATACTTGGGGTTTTCTTCACATTAGACATGCTTCTTTGATGGTATCTGAAAGAACATGGATGCAACTAGGCTGAAATTTGGCACATATACTAATGATTAGTCACAAAATCAAACTGTGTACATTAGTACTTTTACTTCTCTGATACTTCCCTTCCATTCCATGAATTTCTCAACCACCTCTCATAGGTAACGTCATGCTGTGGCTCATGGGGAGGGAGGAAAAGACTTTGATCTTTCTTCAATAGGTATAAAATTTCTCCAAGATTCTGAGACAGATATGACTCAGGACTCAGGACAGCCCAAGGAAGAGGTTTATCCACTTCCATGATAGTCTTATTCTGCCCTCTTAGGGGTTTTTGGCCATCAGGTGCATCTTCGACTTTTTTACAGATACTTTTATTCCAAGGCCAGTGCTAGACAATGATTATGTTAATTTTTGGAATAAAATTTATTGTTAGCTCAGGAGGAAAACAAAATGCCTGATTATTGTAAAGGGAAAGGAGAAAGAGGAGACAGAAAAGTGACTTTAAATATTCAGAGTCAGGGGCAAATGAATCCCTTGCACTAGTTAATGCCTTCAAGAGGAGAATGGCATCAGCATCTCAATCAAACCCACAATATCAGGGCAAAAACCCATGGATGTCAAGCTGCTTCATGGATGCCACATTTCTAGCCTTTTGTTAGAATGTGCTTTCTCTTTAAAGTCTCCGTGCTATTTTCAGACTTCAATAACTAAGGTTTTAGGTAGTAAGAGAAACAAGCTGTCACCTTTCTGGCAATGAGCAGCAATTTTTTTCTATCAGGCAAATGAATTTCAATTGAGCAAGCCATAGAACATTGTTTACCCTCTATCCCAAGTAAATAGTCCCTGGTCATAGGTTCTGCAATAAGAATACACTCTGCAGTGTAGTCCTGAACATCTATATTTATTAATAAATGGTACTAAGACTTTCTGTTATACCTACATCCTATGTAGGCTGGCTCAATATTCCATTTTAAGGGGGTCAGAAGACAACAGTACTGTCCCTTTTCAAATGGTATATATGGTCAGCCTAGACTCACTGGGCTAAATTCAAGGTGTCAGTAGGTTGACCATATGTACCATTTGAAATGAGACAGTACTGTTGTTTTCTGACCCACTTAAAATGGGACATCTGGTCAGCCTATTCCTAAGTGATCAATGTATTGAGTTAAAGTTTATGTGACACCTATATATTTCTTAGTACAATGCATAGTGGAGAAGGAACCTAATTTAACCTGATGCAAAGCATTTGCATCAGGTGAAAGAATTTAAACAGACCTGTTGCCTAAAACCAGTCAAACTGACTGTGGCTCCAGAGATGCCAGTTTAAGAAAACATCCATGGTTCTTCTCAAAGATAGACTGAGCCATAATAAATTTCTCAATTCCCACTAAAAAGTCCATTCAAATTTAAATTTTTCCCTTGCTTTTGCAGATCCCTTCCCACTAGAGGCATGTGACAAAAGGAATCACCGAAAAAGTGGCTGCTTCAAGGATCCTGAGCCAGATTTCACTCTCTTTGGTGTCCAGCATGACACGAATGTTGCTGATGGTGCAATGACCTTTTTCCTTCAGTGCCTTATGGAACACTCGGAAACTCACAACAATGCAAATCATCATTGAAACCTTTTTGCTTTGCTTGGAAAAAATTAAAATAAAACCAACAAAAAATGGACACACAAGATTCCAGTATGAGAAAAAAATTGTATTAAAAGTCAATTCAACAAAAGCCATTCTTTGATACCACTGCACAGTATACAAACACCATGTTATTTAACACACACACACACACACACACACACACACACACACACACACATTCCAATTCAGCAAATAGGCCCATCTTAGCTAAAATAACTCCTTCTGATTAGAAAAAAAATTCTTTGGCTCCCTGTGTTTGGGAAGACAGACTGGCATTTCTTCTAGGATCTGCTAATCAGATGTTTTTGGTATTTCCTATTGGTGACGATGTCCTGTGCACCTTATTTCCTTTCAACATTATTGAAATGTGTATATCTTCAGACTGTAAATGCAACACTTAAGAAAATTCAAACACTTGGGAAAAGGGACTAAATGGTGACTTTTCTGTGTTCTTGAAATGGTTTTGTGAAAATGTTTTGATAACTTCCCACTCAGTGAAAAGATTAACAGAGGTTTCGAAATTGACTTTTGTATGTAATGAGGGATAGAGCACTATCAGGCATACCTCTTGGTGCTTTCCGAAAATGGATTCCGGAGCTTCCCAAAAGCTTGGAATTTTAGCTCATAGATCTGTTTTTCTTGCTTCAGTGTGTATTTTAAGTCAATATAGCTGAGTATTTAGCATTGAAGCGAGGGAAAATGCTGCCTGTATTCCCAAATGTGTTTAGAATATCTTTCTCAAAAACAACACTGTGTTTAGCTCTGCTTTCTCTGCTAAGTATGCCTTTCAATTGTACACCATGGAGAGAGGACTGCATTGCAAGGCAGGCCAGTGAGTTCAGACCATAGTTCTCAGTCTGACTTAAGTCTTGTTAGGTCTGTCTTACCAGCTGTTGCCTGCTCTGCTCATGGCTCTCCGTCATACTGCATGTGTCATTTTCTAGTTTTCAAAGACTAAAATGCATTCCCAAACTTACTGTTAAACTGAGGGCCTCAGCATCACTCCCAGAGTCCTTGCTTGGAGCATTCTCTCTACTGACTCTGAAGATCACTCCACTGCTCCACAGGCTATCAACTAACTGTGTACTTGTCACTGGCATCATCAGAACAGTCAGAGAAAATAGTCTCCGCTCACTAATTACCTCCTATATAATAATGTATGCTTTCTGTAGTTCAGTAATTTGCTCTCATCAGTGACATGAATTGGAAAGTCTCCAGACTGTAAAAACTAGGAACTTGAATTCATTTCCCAAGCGTGACCGTTAGACGCTTAGTTGACTTGCCACGTATTTGCTCTTATCTTCAGAAAAGAAATGTCTTATTCCAATGAAATGTTTCCAGAAAAGTGTAATATAAACTTTTATTCCAAAGTATGTCATAAGCAAATAATTCACCTGTCAAATTTTAAATGGCATTGAGCAAAAAAAGAAAGCTGTTGTTTTTGTTTTGTTTTTATGAAACTGTGATTTTCAACTTCTGAATGCTACAATGTCCCAGTGTGGGAAACTAATGCTGTGCAAATATAAAGTTGTATAAAACAAACCAACCAACTTACACACCAATGTTTTCATAGGCAATGTATAAAGAGAAATGTATGTTTATTGGCCAAAATCAGTTTTTCAGAGAGGAAACTTCACAGGAAATGAAGAGGCAGGTAAATTGATTTGTTATTTTTAAAAACTTGCATGCTTAAAAAAATTGATAGCTTCAAATTTCTGCTACTAACTTCAAGCTATGGGAGTTTGGCAGTAGTCACTTGAGGATTTTTTTTTCAATTTCTTTCTTTTTTGTTGTTAAAGCTGTATTTCAGTGAACAGAAAAAAATTGCCAAGCAAATGACCGTAAAAGTGTAAATTGCATGAGTGGGCATAAATTACGAAGCCTCATTGTCATGAGGTATTGTACAAAGTTTTAATACATTTTGTAAATAAAATTGTAAAGAAAGTATTCTGTTGCTATGTTTTGTTTAAAGTTTACTTGTATGCAGATGCTAAGTACTTATTCACTAATTATTTCCCACCAGAAGCTTTGACAATGATATAACAGTCACCTTACTAGTGATTTTCACAAAGGATTATGCCTCTCCCTTCTCCAACTGCAACCACAGTCAGACTCAGACCCCTGCAGCTAAGTGGAACTGCACCACCAAGACTTTACATGAGGTTTGTCAGGACCATCAGCTGTGAGATAGTCTCTACAAACAGCAAGGAGCAGGACCTCAGTTCATATGCAAAGGAAGAATAGTTTGACTTCAGGGTCTTCCTTTCATTTCCATTCTTGTCTCCTACACTCCTTGGGATCCTCTTCTCAGAGGCCTGCCTCAGCCCCATTCTCCCATCTCTAGATCTGACTTCCCAAGAAAAATGCCCAGACTCAGGATTGATGAACCTCAAAAACACTTCCAATTTGTTCCCATATCATCACAAAGCATATGTCTTAGTACTCTTAGTTAACTGGCTAAGTTTTTTACTGCTGCCTTAATTACTGACAATAGCTTAATGTCTCATTGGAAAATCTTCACAAGGTCACTGATCTCAAGTGAGGGAAGAAGAATAGTGAACTTAGAGCTATACTGATTCTATAATGTTTCTGAGAGAAAAACAAAAGACTAATGATCTTTTTATATACTGATTTTTATATACTTAACATGGAATATGGTTTTATCCAATAAATACAACAATGTTTTAAATATGAACCAATTTTATATTACCACCATAGAAAACAAGGACATGATAAGAGGAAGGGAAAGGGGATGATTTGCAACTAAGTCAGAAAAGAAGTAGAGTGCATTTGAGATACTAGAGAGATAAAGGAAGAAACATATCTGAGGTTAAGGAGCTAGAGAACAAGGAACACAAGGCCTTGAATAGGAAGAAAATTAAGAGTAGGACAGGAAAACTCTTAGAAGGATTCTGAAGTGTAAGCTGATATAAACACATTGCAGTTAATTTTGCCTGTGGGTTTCAGCATATTATTACCATTTTCAATGTCCTCTGAAATTTCAATTAGCTGATGAAACACTCACACTTTAAAATTCTTCAATTGTTTTCCTTTTATTTGATTAGGATACTCACAGCAGTCCCAACAGAAGAAAACTGATTCTCTAGGGAGCAGATTCAATAAGTACGTTATAGTAATATAGTGGTCCCCTTGGTGGCTAATGAAATCAGTTCAAATATAATTAGTTTTCAATTATTGTCATTTTATTCAATGTTGTTTCATTATAACATTAATGAGATGCCATGTGAACTTAACTCTTTATATCAATTACCCTATAGTAAAATCGGTTTCATTATCAATTGTTTTCCTTACATTCTCAGAACCTATCAACGTCTTTCAGTGAGGACTTACTGTACCAAATTATGTCCCCAGAACTTCCAACTTAATAGATTCTAGTATAATAGGAACTATAATTCTTTAACCCAAAGGAGAAGCTGTGGTAGATGATAGTAGAGTGCAATTTGGGTTTAAGTGGAGTTTGTGGGGGGGTTTTCCTCCTTGGAGGAAGGAAGAAGCAAAAAGGGTACTTTAGTTTTTCTCAAATTAGACTACATGTGGTTATATACCTTGCTTGCACATAGAGTCAGACTCATCAACCATATCTGGAAAAATGTCTTGAGCTTCAAATAGTGCAGTCTTCCTACACACAAAATGAGAAAACCTCTTTTGTCTCTACATTTGTTCTCTATATTGGTTTTCTTGCCCTTCAGACTCACATATGATCACCCTCTGTCAAAGTACAATCTTCAAACAAGAAAGGCAAATATAAGGAAACCTTGGTAGGATCATGGAAGAAACAGTGATGCAAATCTCCTGATATGGGGTGGAAGGAAGGGGTTGACTGTGACTTGGGAGATGAAAATAGAGGAGGAGAAACAAATTTAGAAGCAAGAAGCCACACTGTTATTCCTCAGAATGCAGACTCAGTGAAGCATATGATACATTAATTACTGTCTCATAAGGGTAACACCAGTTATATCACCAAAATCTATTATTAGTAGGAGAAATTCAAAACCTGAGTCAACTATTCAGCTACTCTGGGCCATACTCCTCTCCTCCTTATCCTCATTCTATTGGACTGGACTTCCGGGATGCCAATTTATTATCAGATCACTTGGCACATAGGAAACTCAGCAGCAATATCCTGCATTCAGTTGTTAGTGCACACAGAACTTAACATCGCATCAAAAAATCTCTTTTGAATCTGAGGGTACTAGAAGGACTTTAAGTTTTACCTCTATCATTCTGGACTGAAAGGAAAGTGGGTCTTGGAAGAGAGTGGTAGGTGACACTGAGAACTAATGAAAGTTACCTCTAGAACTGAAAGTGAAAGAATGCAGTACTTGGTAGGAGACTTCATGTACATCTAAGTCTAAGTCACGCATGAGCTATTTATTCTCAGTGAGAAAACAGGGCACCTGGACTTCCTCAAAGGCTCACTGGGTGAGCATTATTATTAGGAGAGGGTGGAGAAAGTGAGGGCGGAGGTCTGTCATTGCCTGAAACCTATTGACACTTCCTTAACATCCTCAACACTGAGAGTTCACAAACCCATTTGAATTTGCAAGATGTTCAAGCCCTTTGACAGCCATTGCCATTGTAACTAAAACTCACCTGGATAAGACAATTAGGGAAGGTAATACAATCTTTCTCTCTCCTCTCCACGCTAAGGGGAAAGCACAGATGGTGAAAAAAACAAACTTGGCTACTGCCCTCAGGAGTCTTGCAGTCTTGGTGACAAGGTACATAATGAGGAGAAGAAGGGAAGATGGCTACTGGATATAGAGTCTTGTATGAGAACTGTTAGCCCCCTCAAACATTCCTGCAGTCTTGAAATCATCCTACAGAAGTAACCATAAAACTCTAGAGAGGGTAGCTGAAAAGGTTCAGGATTGTCATTGATGTGGATCTAACATTTCCAAACAGTGATCAGTTGAATTACTTGTAACATAGTAGTTATATTCTCTTTGCCCATGCATTAAAGAGACCAAATACTTTTATTCTCTTATGATTGTTAGGACTGTTCCTCAAGAGCTTAACTGGATCTCTGTGGTAAAGGTGAGGCCACCATCTCCACAGGCAGAACCAGATTTCTATGTAGTGCTTACATGAAATGCATAATCACCTGCTTATTGTATTTTATTAAATTGTTATATTACATAGTAGATGATATCAAACATGAACATGTAATGACAATACATATTAATATTCTCATAGTCATGGATAGAAAGCTAATGCTTCATATTTGCATTTTCTCATAGCTATTATCATCTTATGTTTCAGTGTAT